>JASANA010004567.1:0-42984 GCA_030248095.1 Ptycholaimellus sp. GST1_10
CCAAGCTGGCTGTGATGGCGAGAGTGCAGGACCCTTAAGCAAAGCGGCCATTGAGAACAGCCTGGGCGCAAGAACTCCTTCGCTCTAAGTGACGAAGATGGAGAGTTTCCCCTACCGTAGGCTGTCCGGGTTCAACTTTATTGGAGTCCTGCCTTTCACGCCTCATGTATGCTTTGGGTGGCAATGCCTTCCTCTCTGTGCACACCCGGCTTTGTTCAACCATCGGCATTGTTCGCTGTGTATATAAGCCGGATGCTGCCCCTGTCGCGAGTTCAGTGGGCAAGTTCGTGGGCCCTGACTCCAGAGCCTGATCTATTTTCTCTGAACTACTGCTGATATCTGGAGTGCTGGCAGTATGCGATAAAGGCGGACCGTTGTCATCAGTCATGTAAGCAACCAGATTGCCACAGCCGCACAATCGAGGCCAGTAAGGGCCTGTAAGGAAGTATCACCACAGGAAGTGTGAGTGACAGATAGGCGCCGAAGAAGAAAGTCCGGCAGGAAGCCTCGCCGCAGGAGCGGCGTTGCATCAAGCTCCGGTGAGGTAGGTTCCACCGATAGCTGAGACCGCTGGAAATCGGGCACGGTGAAGTGTAACCGAGGCCAGAAGCGAGACATAGCCAAAGGGGTTCCAGCAAGGCTGTGACAGGTGTCGTCTGGGCTGCGGCTCTGGGTGTAGCCGGAAACAGGGAGGCGCCGGAAACTGTCGTCCTTCCGTCGGAAGCAGCCAGCCTGTACATGGTGGCGGAGAGTGGTTGCTTAAGCTGATTCAGAACCCGCCACTTCGCTGCCACTCCAGCTCAACGGAGACCGAGAGCCAGGGGAAGAAGAGAGGCCGAGACTGCGAACGGAGCCGCCTCTTGGACGGTGGAGGAACAGGGACTGCGTGAGGCTCCCACTCCACGAGAAGAAGACAGACGGGGTCGCGCGAGAGGAGACGTCACTCTGTACGGCACGCCCGGAACCCATACCCAGTAGGGGGTATCAGAGAACGAGAACCGGCTTCGGACAACGAGGAGGACCTCAGACGTGTCCGACGAGCCAGAACCGTGGAACGAGAGCGTGCCGCTGACGCGGAGCTCGCGCCTGGACCGCCAGAGGCAGAAGAGGCCGGTAGAGATCTGGCGAGGCGACCACCCATCAGACCAGAACCCCTTCTTGAACCAAATCAGGTACTCAACGACGTACAACTAAGGGCCGTCGAGAGACGCCTGCTAGAGCACCAGCAGGAGCACCTGCGGCAGCTCCGGATAAACCTCTGTGCTGAGGTTAGAGGGCAGATCCACGAGCGACTACAGCTCGTCCCCGGGCCACCGGACGCCGAACCCCAGGTTCAAGAGGTCCTAGACCGACTAGGCCAGGTACAGCAGCAGGTTGGCCAACTCCAACCGCAGGAGGACCAAGGAGCGGAAGCTCAGGCCATCCAAGCTCAGTTAGCCGATCTTCGACAGCGGCTGCAGGAACTGCAGGCGCAGCCGGGCCCGAGACGACAAGCCCAGGTACAGGAGGTACTACGAGAAATGGCAGCTCAGGGCATGCGCTTAGCGCACCTGACCATCGAGCCGTTCGCCTGCGCCAGTCGAGACCTGTCTGTAACAGACTGGTTCGAGCGCTTCGAGAAGATCTGCGCGGCCACCAATGTTCCGGACAACCGACGGTTGGTGATGGTCCAACCCTATTTGAGGGGGGCGGCGGAGATCGCCGCGGCAAGCTTCCTGGAGACCCGCGAGGCGGAGCGCCAGGCCGAAATCGCGCGGAATGCGGGGGCTGACCCTCCGGTGGCGCCTCCCGCGGAGATCACCTATGAAGAGCTGAGAGCACATCTCACCCGGGTCCTCTCCATTCAAGGGGAGAATCGACTCATCATAGCCCGCCTCAACAAGCGGACGCAAGGAACGACCGAGGACGCGGCTACCTTCGGGTTTGAGCTCTTACGGATGATTAAGAAGGCCTACCCAACTCTCCCACATGTGGACCAGGAGGCCATGGCACTGCAGAAATTCCAGGATGGGGTGCATCCGAATACGCGACTCCACATTATGCTGAAGCAGTATGAGAACCTGCAGCAGGCCATACGGGACGCAGAGCTTCTGCAGTCCATCCAGGAGACGCTGCCGCCAGAGCGAAAGCGGCAGGTCAACATTCTGACCGGCAACCTCACCGACAGGAACGGGGAGGCGGATGTGGACAAGATTGCGAAGCAGCTGAAGGAACTGCAAGCTCGTCAGACAGAGACGGAGCGATCACCCCGCTGCCAACACTGCAATTCTCCCGACCACCAGGCGGATCGCTGTCCCACACTGCGACGGCGGAACTCCAGCGGGGAGAGGCCGCGGTACCGCCCGCTGACGTGTTGGAATTGCGGACAGGACGGCCACGTGAAGGCGCAGTGCCCTCAGGCGCCCCAGGAACCCGCTTACTCCACCGGAAGGGGCCCTCCACCCCGACGCCGTGACGAATACGAAGCCCCGGCGAGGGACAACTTCCGCCGGAATGGCGGCCGAGGGAACTCCTTCCGGCAGAACTCCAACCGGCAAGGATACCGGGGAGACCAAGGGTATGGAGGCCGGGATGGCCGCGGCGGGGGACGTGATGATCGCCGCCCCCGTGACTACGACTACAGGCGAGGACCGGAAGAGCGTGAGCGCTACGCGGATCGCCGGAGGGAGGGCTACGACGGAGGTCGTGGAGACAACCGATATGGGGACCCACCCCGTCGAAACATCCGAGGGGCATACCCTCCGGCCAGATACGAGGACCAGGGGCCCCCACGGGGAAGAGCCCCACCGGAGCGCTACAGCTACGCGCGAGAAGGGGCCCGCGACGAGCGGGATTATGGCGGCCAGGAACGACCCCCCACACCGGGAGGACCACCGCCCCCGCGACAGGCACACGCACTGGCCCTCGGCCCTCCGGGGCAGGAAAAGGAACCGGAACCCGTGGGGTTAGAACAATGGTCCATGCAAGATGAGGGACACATACAGGCCAACTGGACCGGAAGTCCCGTCACGCCAAAGTGGGGACTGACCACGGTGGCCCTGGCCCTCATCATGGTGTTGACTATGATCGGAGGCGTCTTCGGCCAGGGACTGCCGACGAACCCCCTGCTGTGCGAGGAAGCAGCGGGAGGGCACCTATGGAAGCTCCCCAAAGAGGTGCCATGTACTGTCCGGGAAAAGGACGTGATGGGTCATCCCCTCAACCAAACACTCAGACTTTACAAAAATAACGTGTGGGACACGGAGAACCCCCTGCCCCAGATCTGCAGGAAGAAACGGACGACACTGCGGATGAAGGTCTTCCTCTTCTACACCCACGCGGCGACGGAAGAGGAAACGGAAGATTCTCCCGTCACGGAGGAAGAGTGCCGTGACATGAGAGAAAAAGGTATGCGCGCTAAAACAAAATGCAGGTGACACAGCAGATTCTATTATTAGTAGGAAAATTTCCTTGGCTTTATACTCGGGGCAATTGAATTTATATGGAGAAAAGAGTCTTACTTTCGGCTGGCCGATGGTACCTATATTTCCTCTACTTTGAACATAAAAATAAAATTAATGCCTCAGTCAGGGTTTGAACCTGCCTGTTACAGCCTTTAGGTAGATTGCTTTCACCACTACACCACTGGCGCATATAGCCTCACATGGCTAAAAGCCTATGTTTAATTGTTTGATTGAGGCCCAAGGTCGCGAGGGAGGGGTGTGGGGGGAATAAAATGAATACCTACACCCGTTCATTAGCAGATGCGAAGGAGCAGCAGCAGCAGCAGCAGCTGAAGGAGTTCGTACGGCACTTTGTTTTTTGTTTTTCTTCATAAAATACTACGTTTTTGGGGCAGTTCTCGCGGGTGTAGACTAATTTGAGGACGCTGTTTCCAATGCAAAAAGAATTAAATCGATTGGAATTGCCTGTGGCGAGCCAGAGCCTTATCAAAATTAAGATCTAGCATTAACCCTGAAAACATACACCTGGGTCGAAAAGAGGGCCTGGGCGCTGACGGTCGCTGCACTCCCTCGCGCCAGGCCAATGAGCAGAGAATGCATGACTGTAGCTGGGCTGCACTGGGTGAGTGCGAAGCGAACCCGGCCTGGATGCGCCCCTACTGCCAAGAGTCCTGCGGCACCATAGGCTGCACAGGTTCCCTTCCCTTACACGCCCAACTCCCACTTTCATGACAGCTCCAGTTTGTAGTAGGACGGGCTCACGGATGCCTTGTGCAGCTGCATCCCACCTGCACTCGTCTCCACTATCTCTATGCTCTATGATTTTGTTTCAACTTTTCATGTTACAGGTTCTGCACAACATTCAAGCTCCATGCCTCTTTACCTCGGAAAAGGTGGTGGTCTTTTACATCTGCCTGTAAGGAATGCATAAAATGGGATAAGCGTTGAAGGTATTCAGTCTGGTGCTATCTACTTGCTACCCTTCCTCATATCAGGCTGATTTCTGACCCTTATAATCAAACTGCAGCTATTTCATTGCCTAACAACTTTACTTCAGCAACATTGCTCAGCAATGCATAGAAAGAAGCAAATACAATTGAAGAGTACAGGTAGGGCTAGCTTTGGATGGGTGTCAAAAAAGGAAGTGTATATCAATCAGTGTAGTACAGTGATGGGACCGGCGCAATCTTCGCTCATTCGTCGCCTCCAGCCGGCCTGAAATAGAAGACCAATAGGAGGAGGGTGGATTGAAAAAAGGTGGATGTAGGGATTACTGCTCTCAGGTCAAGTAGGTCAAGAGCAAGAAAGCGAAGGCGGCGACTGAGACCGGGAGTTTCCAAAGCGGCGGAGACAATGCCCATGTATTTCTCCAACCGCCATCTCCACTCCGCTCGACCGTCCAGCTCTTCGCCCACCTTCAATCACTCCTCCTCAAATTGACCTTTTTCGCTGATTGACGGCTTTTTGAACATATTGATGAAACTCGGGGAGGTTACTTGAAATTTAAGCTTAGCGAGTACCGGGAAATTTGTAGGATTGACGTAACCAAAAAGGAGAAATGAGAAGTGTAAGAGGTGGTAAGAGAAACATTGGTGAGGAGGGTGATGAGGCACTCCAGGCTCCACTCGTCGCCTGGAATGCCAGAGAGCAGAAAGCTGGCGCAAAATGCAACGTCCTCAACGCTCACCAAACCTCCGCAGGCGAACAGGTCCCCAATGAACCTACAATTATTTCCTTCTATCCATTTGCTCCGTTATTTTGCCCAAGTTGCTAGCCGAATGTTGCCACGCACGTGGAGCTTCCACTGGGCCCTCAAGGCATCCTGCTCTGCCTGCGACTGCCCAGTGGCTATCTGGAAACCGAACCCTCGGATATTTCCAGGAAAAAGGAAGTAAAAGGAAGAATTTTACGAGGAAAGAGCTGCTGAGTAGGTGCTGGAAGAAGCTGCGACAGCGTCCGATGAGCAGGTCTTGAAACACAGAGTTCCTCAGCTCCTCCTCCGTCTCCATTGCCTGGCGCAGCGCCAACTCTCGCTCCACCAACGCCTTGCACAGCTGGCTGGCAATTGCTTAGAGCTATGTTTCTGGCTAGAAGAAGGGGAAGGAGAAAAGTGCCTGTAGACTCGGCAGTAAAGAGCCTCTGCAACAGCCTTGCGGAAGATGACGTCGATGATGATTCGGAGACGTTCCGCCTCTGGGTTGACTAGGGGCAGGAACTCCTCCAGGATCTCTGTCAGGTTCTGCGGTGCCAGCTTGTTCAGCAGGCCTAGGATCTGCTTCTCCAGCACCTCCAAGCCATTGAAGTGGTAAGAGCAGATTCTATTTTTCAAAAAAATATTGTTTTTTACTACGAAATTACAAAATACTGGGCGAATAGAAACTTCCTGTTCAGTAAGGCCTTGGATGGCGGAAGGGTCGAGGATGGCAGGCTTCCAGGGGTTCTCCGCCTTGCTCAGCTCTACGTCGGGCAAAGGCACTTGGATGAGATTCGGACTCTCATCCTCCTCCTCCTCATCTCCGTTCGCATTTCTTCAAATCGGCTCTGAGACTGAGAGGAATCTGAGATGGAGTGAAGCTTACCTTATTATAGCCATTTTTAACGAGAATGAGAGGAGAGGAAGAAGCAAGCACCCGTAGAGAGAATAAGAACTATTGCCTGCCTCGTGCGCAAGCTAGCGAAACGCCTCCTTTTCAATACATACCCCTCCAACGAACCTTTGGTAAAGCTTTGCATGGTTCGCCGTATATTTCAAATATTTCAAATATGTTTCAACGGCTGACGTTACGACCCCCCCCCCTAAGACTTTGGCCCCCCCCCCAAGATTTTGGCCCCCCCCAAAATTTGCCCCCCCCCCCCCCAAGAATATGGCCCCCCCAAGATTTGAAATTTTTTTTATTGGCTCATAATACTTCTCTGTACATATCTCGAAATTTAAACTCAAGGAATTTCCATGTAGATGATTAAATACCTACTTTTTTTGAAACATAGTTAGTCTATACCGAGTTCGTCATGCTACTAGTTAGTCTATACCGCTATATAGGGCGTAGCTGCTTGAAGAACTAAAAGGCTCGTCCTTTCACTGTGGCAGTACCTACTAGTTAGTCCTTACCGAGTTGAGCACTTTAAAACATCAATGAACTCGGTATAGACTAACTAGTAGGTACTGCCACAGTCATGACCTCGTCGAGGATGAGCATGCGTCTAAGCTTTTGAGTTGGAATCTTGAAAGGTACTCCTGGTAGGGGACAAGCCCCTACTCCTGGTAGGCATGCGCCCGCCATCCGGTATAGACTGACTATGTTTGTAAAAAAGTAGGTATTTAATCATCTACATGAAAATTCCTTGAGTTTAAATTTCGAGATATGTAAAGAGAAGTATAATAAGCCAATAAAAAAATTTTCACATCTTGGGGGGGGGCCATATTCTTGGGGGGGGCAAATTCTTGGGGGGGGGGGGCAAAGTCTTGGGGGGGGGGGGGTTCGTAACATCAGCCGTTTCAACTTTTACTCTTTTTCTTAATTTAGCTAGGCCTTCTGCAGCAAAATGAACGGGCCGTTAGCTAATTGTGGTGCTACCTATGTGTATACTTATCTTGCAACTGCATTATGATATTTGATTAGACTGTCATTCTATGAAATTCATTAGTTTCCAGTCTTTGCCGCTGATCATAGTTATTGGTTGAATCGTAACATCTGATTTGTATGAGGGCAGACAAATGTATATGGAGAGGAGAAGCATAGTTAGCTAGAGTTTCTACACCCAGCGCGGTGCCGCTCAGCCAGCTGGGCATCTAGAATAATCATGGGGCAGTTGGGGCAGCGCTCTGCTCTCTCCTCCTCCACCAGCCCCTTCAATTCACTCTAATCCCCCATCCATTCTTCCACGGCAGGGAAAGAAAAAGTACAGATTGTTCTGGCCTCAGGGTTCCAGAACCTGAGCTGCTGCTCCCCTGCGCCAGCTCACCGCGTAGCTCCCCGATGTACGCCTTGTCGTCGATCACCTAACATTCATGCTTCCTTTCCTTGTCATCAATTCTAACTCACTAGGCCATCAATTGGCCATGAGCTGAAAAAGGAAGGAAGGTGATTGTAAGTGAACCTGTAGCTCCAGTGCCATGACCTGGCTGCGAAGGTCGTCGTTGTCTCTGGCCAGTTGAGCAGCGCGTTCCTTCTCCAGGAAGAGGTGGTTGGTCAGCTCCTCGCACTCACGGCTCACCTCAGACGCGGCTCCACTCTGATTATGCTCAGTTCGCTTAGGCTGCTGTTGAAATGGCTTGCTCACTTTGGCCAGGTTCGTCTCCACTTTGTGCAGTTGTTGAGCCAGTCGCCCGTCCTCCGCTTGTAAACTGCTCGAAGCACTGCTCGCCTCCTCCTCAAAGGCTGAGGAGGTTGAAGGAGAGAGGAGAGGAAGGAATTGTTGAGGCTTTACATGGCTTTGTTGGAAGATGAGTAGCTGCTGCTGCTGGGCCAG
Source organism: Ptycholaimellus sp. GST1_10 (assembly GCA_030248095.1). Classification (NCBI taxonomy): domain Eukaryota; kingdom Metazoa; phylum Nematoda; class Chromadorea; order Chromadorida; family Chromadoridae; genus Ptycholaimellus; species Ptycholaimellus sp. GST1_10. The sequence continues at coordinate 7,914 of JASANA010004567.1, forward strand.
AATCTCACCTGTCGCCTCCTCCAGGCCAATCCTGAAGCGCTTGTGTGGATGAGGAGGAGGGAGATGAAGAATAAGCATTCAGTCACTTCAGAGCATCTCTTTCAGCCGCCGTGGCTGCTCTGGCCGTCGTCTCCTCCGCCAATCGCCGCTCCAGCTCTGCCATCTGTCAAACGGCCTCCTCTACTAGTCTTTTCACCTATGGAAAGCGAAAGCCTGCCTGTCCGTCCTTCTGCAGGTGGTCGGCCATGATGCGCTGCAGAAGGCGCTGCTGATGGCCCAACTCCTGCCTGTTCTCAGATGGCTTGCTTTGGATGCGGAGGGAGATTGAGGAGGCAAGGAGAGACCTTAGGGCCCCGTGCTCCGCCTCCAGAGTCTGCATGAGTAGGTCCGCATCGCTGCCGTTGGAGGCCAGCGTCAAGGCCGCCGTCGCCATCGAACTCCTCAGCGACTCCTTCTGCTCCTCCTCTCGCTCCACCCGTCGCGGCCCATTTGTGCCTTCAAGTGGAGTTGGGCGGTTTGGCGGTGAGACATGGAGAATGGCTGGGCACCGGCGGAGGAGAGGGATTCGGCAGAAAGCATCTCGAAACCATCCATCTCGGGGGAGCTGTCTTGGCGCGAGCAGGAATTCATGTCCACGCTTGGCAGTGGAGGAGGAGTGTGGCTGGGTGCTGTGATGCGTTGAGGCCAGGGGAAGTCCCTTCGCGTGCACACAATGCATGCAATACGTATCCTATGTTCATAGGAGACCTGCGCCTTTTGGCGTCCTAATCGATTCTCATTCGGCAAAGAAAAGGAACACAAATCATAAAAAAGATACTGGTACCACCCCAAAGCCGGAATCTCTCTGTCTTGCTTTTTTGCACCCAGGTGGTACATGTATTACCATATCACAATTATGACGGCTTTGCAGTTGTTCTCCAAAATTGCTGGCTGAGTTGCATCAGTAACTTGGTGGCTTATACCCGCAACATGAGAGCATGGGCATAAGATGCATAAGAAAAATTTAACTGTTGCCTTATTTTCGCTGCTACTAGATCCAAGTCTCGAATGTTTTTAATTTCTTGTTAAAACTTTTTGATTTCGTAGCAATTTCTTCAAAATGAATCCTCTAAGTCAAACTTATAATGTTTTGTCAAGTACAAATAGAAAATATGACGAAATAGATAAATGATAAAAAGAATAGATCAGAAAACAAAAAAGAACTAAACAAAGAGGTGGATATTTTCTATTTGAAACATGGGAAGCATTGAACATCTTGATGGAACGAATGATCTCCCTTTATGCACGAATGTAACTCATGCTGATGGCTAATCCTAAGACAAAATGATGGAATAAAAAACGATGGCACTCATGGCTAACGATTCATCGTCAATTAAGGAAACTACATCTTCAGAATCAATCAAATCAATAAACTAAGCCAAAACCTTGGGCAACTATAGACAACGGAATAAAAAACACAGGAACTTGTGAATACAACTTCAAGGAATAAGTTTTTCAATATGATTATGATTACGGTTAACAATTAAATTGAACAAACTTAGGAATGGAACGCTGATGGGAGGGACGCTGACGGGATGGATGTATGCTGTTGGAGGTGTAGACTGTAGCTGTAGCTGATATGGCGACGATCTGAATGGAATGGTGTCGACATTGGAATGGTAACGCCAACCAACCCTACGCCTCAGCCAGATTCATAAAAATAGGCTAGCCTTTTTTACTTTTTTCATAGTGTCATATTTACTTCTGACTTAGGGCCATTTTTGCTTCTTACTTAGAGCAATTTTTACTTTTTGCTTAAGGCCACTAGTATGTCTTACTTAGGGTAATTTTTACTTGAGTGGGTTAAGTTGCACCCGATAGCTTGTGTTGCCATCACCCCCTATAAGGAGTTGCGTGTGTGGTGCTAAAATATTGCTGGGCGACGCTTCCCTTTTTGTGTAGGGCTAGGGTTGGGTTTAAGTTTAGGCCTTGACTGAGTTTGAGTGGGTTAAGCTGCACCCGATAGCTTGTGTTGCCATCAGCCCTTCCTATATGGAGTTGCATGTGTGGTGCTAACATATTGCTGGGCGACACTTCCCTTCCCTATGATTTATATGATTATTGCTTGTTTTCAACCGGGTGAATGGCTTACAAGCGCCAGTGACAGTGGCGGATATAGGATTTTGGTTCGGGGGGGGAACTTTGGGTCAAAATTTTTTCAATATATTCTATCTAGATGCGCGCGAAGCGCTCAAAAATTTTCAATCTAAATTGCTGAAAAAAGCCAAAAAAAACTTTAAAAATCGCAAATTTGGTAAGAAATTTGCAAATTTTTCGTGTAGCGGAGAAAAATTTTTAAATTAGGCTTTAATAACTCAGATATCGGCAAATAAATTGGTTAATTGGTACTAAATTAGACTCTGCGCGCGAAGCGCGCGAAAATTTTTTGTCAAGATGTATCTAAAAGGGTGAATTTTTTCCCCTTCCCGAAAGTTTCGGGGGGAACCCCCCCCCCCCCCCAAATCCGTTCGGGGGGGGGGGTGGGGAAACGTCCCCCTTTTCCCCCCTATATCCGCCACTGGTCAGTGAAATACAATTTCATATTATGTTGACGCTTTAAGTGTTCTTCAATAATAAACCAATTTTTGCTCAGTTTTCAAATGCTTTGTTTCGTTAGCGCTAGCAAAACAAGATGCAGCAATAGGAACAAACTTCTTGTCTGCCCTTGTTGGAAGTTTTCTGTTGGCTTTTGTTCGCGGGACGGTTGGTTGGGCTATTTCGGATTCGCTTGCTGTACGCTGCTGTCTGTTGCTAGTCTCGGTCTAGCAAGGAGTTTTACTACAATTCATTAGGCTTTCTCCCACTATCAACACGTTTTTGGATAATTAGATAAGATTTCATTTGGGGGGAGTAGTTGGATAAGTTTTCATTTGACGCGGGGGGATTGGATAAGTTATCATTTGGGGGGGGGGTTATTGGATAAGTTTTCATTTGGGCGGATAATTGGATAAGTTTTGGGATGACAGTTGGAATCGAAAAAATAGTTTTGATGTGTTTAAATAATTTAAAGGGGGATTATTGGATGGATGGGATAGGATAGTTGGATGTTTTTGGGGGGACAGATGGACTCGAAAAAAAAGTTTTGACAAAAACTTGTAAAAATGGTTATTTTTGGGGATTTTTGGAAGTTTTTCCTATATTTCCATAATTTCTAAATATTGTTTACATCCGGGACACTGATTTTTGAAATCTAAGCACCAAAATGGCCCTACAATTATAAATTGGGGGTTTGTTTTTTGGTTTGTAGATAGGAAATTGGAATGGAGCATGGAGACAATTGATTGAGTATTGGACAGAGAATGAGGCAAAGTATTTAGGGTCAGTGATTGATGGCGACAGATTTGAAAAGAAAATGGAAAAGAAAAATGGGAAAATGCCGCATGGGTGTTCAGCTTTTTTCATGAGTTTGCCTTTTTTGGTCTTTCGACTCTTTTGATAACCACATAATTTGTATTGATTGGGCTGCATGGGTCCCGCTACACGGGTGCTCAGCTTTTTTCATGCGTTTGCCTCTTTTCTGGTCTTTTGACTCTTTTACAAATTGCACCCCACCCAGTGGCCAAATTACAGCCACACCAAATGAATGCATAAGCAAACACCTGGCGGTCCTCAAGGGACATCAAAAAGTAGGCACCCAACACAAGAAGTGTCAGGTAGCCTAATAATTAGCCTGGTGTGCCAAAGTGCCCAGAAAATTTATGTGTAATGGCTAAAACTTAATCTGATTGGGTAGCTTTCAAAACTGCGCAGTTCCGAAACATTGAAAAAACTCACTTTTTTGATGTTTTGAGCACATTCCCGTGATCGGCGCAAGCTCTATAACTCAAAATCGTGTTCCCTGACCCTGATTTACCCAAAAACATCTTCACCTTCTCACCAGAAGCATCCCTCATGGCGCCCGCCGTGATTACCCACAGGACAGGCTCTACTATTATATGTATAGACTAGGCGTTGAGCCTGTGAAGGAGGTGAAGGGGCAGGGCGTTTGCTGGCTCTGTTGACGGGTGAGGGCTTGGAGGGAGGCTGGGGAGCAGGCTTGGCCTCGGGTGCAGGGCGTGGCAGCGTTTTCACTGCCCGACTCCCCTTCTTTGCCGGGGACTTGGGAGGCGGGAAGCAGAGGTGGAGAAGCTTCAGAAGCTCCGTCTCCTTCTCCACCCTCAGGTCTTGGGTTCGGGGCGAATCGCTGGAGCAGAAGTGACCTAAAATGATCCAGGGATGAGTCCAGGATTGAGAGAGGGGAGGGGGAAGAGCCGGGGCGCGAGGGGTTAGGAGGAGAGGAAGCAAATGTCCTCAGGCAGTTCAGTGCCCACTTCGTCGGCTCGCGGACGCAGCAGCTTTGCCTCGCAGCCTCAAAGCAAATCCATCCTCCCTTTCAAAACTCCAGCTCCTATGTTTTGGAGGGTACCAGAGAATTGGCAGGAGATGGGCTGGTCTTTGGTGGCGCGGACTTGCAGAAGAGCCGTGTGGAGGGTTGGAGGGGCGGATGGAAGGCTGCGTCCTCCGACGGGCTTGGGAGCGGCGGTCATCGGCGGGGTCTTCGTGGGCGGCGTCATGGGCTTCGTCTTCTCCACCACCTTTGGCTTCACCAGCTGACTCACCTCCAATATCAAGAACGATGAGCAATGGGCAGAGAAAGACATGACAGAAAGGGAAACCTTGATCTGCTTCAGGGGTGGACTGGTTTTGGCCGGAGGGGCGGCTCGTTTGGCTGCTGGCTTGGTGGACGGGGGACTGGCAGTCGTGGCAGGGGAAGGTGAAGCAGATGCCCGCAGCGCTCTGATCTTCTGCATCGCCTCAAACCAGTGGCCAGATGTTTCTCATTGTTGAGGCCCGAAAAATCAATGCATTTGAAAAATCAATGCAGATTGCACAAAGATGGCCTATTTCCAATTTTGGACAAATAATCTAGCAAACCTTTGACTCTTGGTGAGTAGGCTGGGGGATCTTGGCTGGGGCAATCGGGGGCTTCGACGCATGCTTGGCAGCTGCTGGGCTGGCTGCTTTGACCTTCCTCGGAGACGGAGAGGCCGTTTTGCGCACCGCTTTTCGAATGCTGCGCCTTCTCGTCCTGAAAGACACCAATTTCGGCCCCATCTCAAACTTTTGGATAGAAAAAGAAGTACAGCGATTCCTCCTCAGCCTCGGAATCATCGGCAGCGTCGGGGATCCCAGTTGCTCCGGCTCTGTAGAGCCCCAGCTCCTTCATGCCCATGGGCAGACAGGCTGAGAGGATCTCCAGCAGCTCTGCTTCATTCGCCTCACGCCTAAAGCCCAGCTCCTAGACTCCAACTCGAATGGAAAAGAAAAAGGGGCAAACAGGTCGGTGAAGATTCGCTGGGAGCAAGGGTGCCTTGTGAGAGCTTGCAGAGATCGAAGCGGAGGAGCAGAGCAGGAGTTGCAGCGGAAGAGGTCGAGGGCGGCGTGGGCAAAGACGTGCTCCTCCAGTCGCCCCACGTCCCCCACCTCCACCAGTTGGCTGCAGCTGGGGATGTGGCAGGCGGATCGCTTGGTTCGCTCAAAATCGTGTTCCCTGACCCTGATTTACCCAAAAACATCTTCACCTTCTCACCAGAAGCATCCCTCATGGCGCCCGCCGTGATTACCCACAGGACAGGCTCTACTATTATATATATATACTAGGCGTTGAGCCTGTGAAGGAGGTGAAGGGGCAGGGCGTTTGCTGGCTCTGTTGACGGGTGAGGGCTTGGAGGGAGGCTGGGGAGCAGGCTTGGCCTCGGGTGCAGGGCGTGGCAGCGTTTTCACTGCCCGACTCCCCTTCTTTGCCGGGGACTTGGGAGGCGGGAAGCAGAGGTGGAGAAGCTTCAGAAGCTCCGTCTCCTTCTCCGCCCTCAGGTCTTGGGTTCGGGGCGAATCGCTGGAGCAGAAGTGACCTAAAATGATCCAGGGATGAGTCCAGGATTGAGAGAAGGGAGTTAGTGCAAAATACCGTTGATGTACTGAGCTCTAGAGAGGTTCTTGCTGCAGGAGGAGCAGCGGAAGCAGTTCAGGATGTCCTTCAGAGCATGCTTCAGAATGTGCTCCTCCACTTCGTCGGCTCGCGGACGCAGCAGCTTTGCCTCGCAGCCTCAAAGCAAATCCATCCTCCCTTTCAAAACTCCAGCTCCTATGTTTTGGAGGGTACCAGAGAATTGGCAGGAGATGGGCTGGTCTTTGGTGGCGCGGACTTGCAGAAGAGCCGTGTGGAGGGTTGGAGGGGCGGATGGAAGGCTGCGTCCTCCGACGGGCTTGGGAGCGGCGGTCATCGGCGGGGTCTTTGTGGGCGGCATCATGGGCTTCATCTTCTCCACCACCTTTGGCTTCACCAGCTGACTCACCTCCAATGTCAAGAACGATGAGCAATGGGCAGAGAAAGACATGACAGAAAGGGAAACCTTGATCTGCTTCAGGGGTGGACTGGTTTTGGCCGGAGGGGCGGCTCGTTTGGCTGCTGGCTTGGTGGACGGGGGACTGGCAGTCGTGGCAGGGGAAGGTGAAGCAGATGCCCGCAGCGCTCTGATCTTCTGCATCGCCTCAAACCAGTGGCCAGATGTTTCTCATTGTTGAGGCCCGAAAAATCAATGCATTTGAAAAATCAATGCAGATTTGGACAAATAATCTAGCAAACCTTTGACTCTTGGTGAGTAGGCTGGGGGATCTTGGCTGGGGCAATGGGGGGCTTCGACGCATGCTTGGCAGCTGCTGGGCTGGCTGCTTTGACCTTCCTCGGAGACGGAGAGGCCGTTTTGCGCACCGCTTTACGAATGCTGCGCCTTCTCGTCCTGAAAGACACCAATTTCGGCCCCATCTCAAAGTTTTGGATAGAAAAAGAAGTACAGCGATTCCTCCTCAGCCTCGGAATCGTCAGCAGCATCTGGGATCCCGGTGGCTCCAGCCCTGTAGAGCCCCAGCTCCTTCATGCCCATGGGCAGACAGGCTGAGAGGATCTCCAGCAGCTCGGCTTCATTCGCCTCACGCCTAAAGCCCAGCTCCTAGACTCCAACTCGAATGGAAAAGAAAAAGGGGCAAACAGGTCGGTGAAGATTCGCTGGGAGCAAGGGTGCCTTGTGAGAGCTTGCAGAGATCGAAGCGGAGGAGCACAGCAGGAGTTGCAGCGGAAGAGGTCGAGGGCGGCGTGGGCAAAGACGTGCTCCTCCAGTCGCCCCACGTCCCCCACCTCCACCAGTTGGCTGCAGCTGGGGATGTGGCAGGCGGATCGCTTGGTTCGCGTCTTGGAGCCCAGCTTCAGCACCGCCTCCAGGAACTCAACTGGCTTCCGGTGCTCTGAGTTGACGGCCAGAAGGATCTCTGCAAATTTGTTGGAGACCTCAGTTCAGTTGAACAGATCGATAGAAGAGAAGTTGGATGGCCTAGGATGGGCGATCGATAAATGGGCAAGTAGGAGGCAAACCTTGGTCAGTGATGCCAGGGTCTTGGAAGAGGTCCTCGTTGGGGTCGGCAGGCTTGGTGGGGGTCTTCTTCAGCTCTTTCTTCTCCTTGGCCTCCGTGGGGGTCGGCTTCGTGGCTGGCAATTTCGTCCCCGTCTTCTCCTCCACAGCGTTCGCCTCAAATTGTTTTCGTAGTTTCTGTGGAAAACAACGATATTGGGTGGTGGAACCGTTTGTCTCCGAGGTCGTGTCTGAACCGCTGGCTTGGGCGCAGATTTCGAAGAAGTTGGCGGTGGGACCTGAGTTTTGAAAACAATTGGACTAAAAACCCAGCAAACTGAAGCAAAAAAGGCTGACCGCATTGGACTTGAAGGTGGTTTTGATGGGCCAGGATGTTTTGAGCTGGGTGATGAAATCGTTGATGAGGGTGGGGTCTTCCAAAACGTCCTTGTAGTCCTTCTTCTCCGGGTGCTGTCGCCTGTGAACTGCCTTCAGGTGCGGTGTGATCGCGTGGCACTGCAAAATTCATTCTCTTACCAAAACGATCAATCGTTGCCCAGAAAAACAAATCGATTTATTCTACTCAAATTTTTCGATTTTTTAGAATTATTTTGTAAATTGCGATTTTTGTAAATTTTTGTTCAATTTTCGAAAAGTGATTGCAAAATGGCAGCTGACCTCCTGATTGCAGAGCAGGCAGTAGAAGCGGCGTCTGTCCAGGTGCTCGAGGACGTGCTTGCGGATGAGGAACTTGCTCACATTCTCCCCCAACTCCTTCCCCTCCAACACCACGTCGCAGCCTCGACCTATCAGTTCAACTCCCTTTCCCCCAACAAAATGCACTTCAAGGGCCAAATCAAATTGTAGCAGGCCAGTGTAGGGGCAGCGTAGCGGTTGAAGACGGCCTCTACCAGGGCTTCCAGCTCGCTCATTTCCTCTCCTTGGCTTGAAGGGGCTGGTGGAGTGGGCTTCGCGGGGGGCTTGGCTGCAGCCTTGGCCTTGGAGGATGACTTCGGAGGCTCTGGGAACTGGGCGTGCAGAGTTTGCGTCAGCAGAAGGGCGTGCTCCTCGCGCAGATCTTTCACCTGAACACTTTCAAATGGGGGTATCCCAAATAAATCAATGCCAAATGGGAATATAATAGCTGCCTTACTGCTCGAAACATCAACTGAACAGATTTAGAAAGAACAAAAACCTTGGCAGGGTCGAAACGGGCCTTGTGCACGCGCTTGGCATGGGCGGTGGGGAAGTTGATGTCGGTGGGCAGTTTGCGGCCCTTGCACTTGGCATAGAGGCACTGGTAGAGGTGGACGCTGGCCGGGATGTGCTTCACCACGTGTTCTTCCAACGCCTCCATCTTGGCCACGATCCCAGAGCAGGACTGCAAATTGTTTAGGTTTTGAAAAAAAATTGAAAAATGTTTCGAAAAAAAATCGAAGAAAACTCAGTCTAAAAATTTAGAATTTTGAAGAAAAGAGACCTTGTCGATGCAGTTGAGGAGGCCACTTTTGGCCTGCGTTTTCAGTACCTCCTTCAGAAGCGCGTGGAACTTGGCCAAAGCCGCCGCTCCACTGTTGACTGAAATTGGGATTGAGTTCTTATCACCGTCAGGATTAGAAAAACTCTTTTTGCTCATAGTCTCTCCAAGTCTCCATCTTATTGTAGTCTGAAGGAAGAGGAAAAAGAAACAAACCAGATTGAGCAGCAGGCTTGTGTGGAGCTGGCTTGGGCGCAGGCTTGGGGAAGAGGGATTGGATGGTGGCGAGCATCTGGGGCACAAAGTCGGCGACGTTGGACTGGAATCGAGGCGGTTGGCCACCGTGTTTGTTCTCATGATGCGTTTTGATCCGCCTCACTCGCTCATCACAGATCAAGCCTGCAGCAGTGGGAATCTCATTGTTTCGCTTAGGGCCAGAATTTGCGCAGTTTTTTGAAAGCAGAGAAAATTGCAGAAAGGAAAAGTAACAGTGATTGAAGGGCTCGCGGAAGTGGCTGAAGATGTGCTGTAGGAGTGGAGAGTTGTTGTCGGGGTCGTCCAGCTGAAGCTTGTAGGAGCAGTTGGCCGATTTGCAAGCCACACTCGCCAACTTCTCCTCCTTCAGCTCCTTCAGTCGCTGCTTGCACGCCTCGTTCACCTCTGCAATTCCAATCACTTCTAAATCCTTTGTTTCAAAAATGGCCAAGCCAAACAACAAAACAAACAAAAACAATTAAAACAAAACAAAAAAACAAAAACAAAAACTTTCCACTCTAACAACTATTCTCAACTCAAATAGCATAATAACTAGTATATACTTGACCTGTCCTTCATAACCAGAAAACCATGCTGGCAATGAAACAAAGCTGTAAACCATTGGGTATGTCCGGCCAGTAGGAGAGGTCGTGGAGGATGACTCGTCCCGGCGTTGGCTCCGGCCCTGGGGCTGGCTTGGCAGCTGCTGGCTTGCGACTGCGCGAGTTCTTCCGCTTGTTGGCTGGCGACGGAGCAGCTGTGGCCTTGCTCGGCTGGCGTCTGTGAACCGGTGGCTGTTCCGGCGATTTCTCCTCCTTCACTGCCGCCATGCCTATCTCCGCTCCCATCTCCACCTACAGGCCAAGCAGTCCACTCAAAGCCAAACTCATAGAAGAGGTAAGGCTGGAAAAGGGAACCCCAGGGAAGTCTGCCTGCAGCTGATTGAAGGCAGCCTCATCGGTGAGGTCGACGAGGTTGGGCTCGTCGGTGTGCGTCAGGGCTTCCAAGCCCTCCTCCACCATCCCCGCACTCGCGTTCAGTGGCAGGCTGTCGTCTCCCTCATAGACTGGCGATGCGCCTCTGGGCTCTGGAAATTCGGTCATTTATGGAGGAGGATGAAAGGGGGATTGATTAATTCAAATGCATGGGCTGAGGCTGGTAGTAAAGTGACTGAGACTGCTGCATCATGAGGGCGGCGTTGGCGTTGTACTGTTGCCGGAAGAGGGCGTTGTTGTAGGGCTGGTTGGGAGGCATGGCGGGGTTGTAGGAGGGCTGGTATCCTTGGTAGCCAGGGTAGCCTGCGTAGGCTGCCTGTCCGTAGCCCGGCTGCCCTGCCCCATTCGCGTAGGCCATGGCTGGGTAGACTAGAACCCCAGTGTTTCGCGTTTTGAAGGCTTTGGGAATAGTACTGATAGACAAATCAATAGACGGTCTACAAACTAGAGAATTGGAGAATGCGAAACAGTGCCTGGAGCTGCCACAATTGCGTTTTGCAGAATACCGGTTGATTGCTGATGAGGAAAAAGCTGGACTGACCTGGCACGCCGGCGTTCTGGTGGACTTGGCGCTGGAAGTTGGCGAAATTCTGGTCACCGCCTGCGGCATCCATTGCTTCCTTCCTTGGGCGATGACTTGCTGCTGAAGCTGCTTTTGTTGGAAATGAATACGCTGGTGGAATGACGACTATTCGGATTAGCTACACAAAGATTATCGATGGCTGATCCATATCAGATGGCGCCATAATTTGAATGTGTGCAATTTGAATGGCTTTCATAATTCCTGACATTTTAAAGAATGCATGATCTAACTTCAACATGGTCAAAATCCGAAATTTTTGTACACCTTGCTCAATGAACATTTTGCGACCCGAAATGAAGGGGCCCCGGCAAATGAGACTTTTTTATCGACATGCACGTTTCCATGAAAATCATGCGCCCATCCTACTATCAATTAAATTTGTTATACCATTTGCTGCGTCTTCTGTGGCCATGTACCATCGAAGCTCTGTCGTATTATGTACCAAATTAATGCCCAAATATTGCGTCATTTGCACATTATTTTCCTCTCACTGCCCATTTGTCGCCCTGTTTTGTGGAAACTTAGACGTGGCCAGTCAAATTTCAATTTTTACCCATGGGGCAAACAATGAGCAATATAAAAACTTAAAAAATGTAATCGCCAGCGGAAGAATCGCTTTAATCAAAAACTAACGCGCATAGATGCCAGCTCTTGGTAGATTTCCTGCTCCACTGCCTGAAAGCTTTTTTTGATATCCCAAAACAAAAAAAAACTGTGGGACAAAAAGTGAAAGAAAACCTCGAACTTAGCCTTGATGACGTTATCGGGTGGCATCGCAGTCTTGGAGGCCAGCCACTGTCGCATTCTGGTCACTAGCACCGCCTCAAAGGTCGACACGTAGGCCCTAACTGCCTCCTCTTTCGACCCCGGTCTGCAATTTCAGTTTCCTTATTTGGAAATCTATCCAATAGCAAATTGCTGAGCTTGGTTTAGCAACACATTATTTAGCTTGAACAATTCTAAATGGAACAAATGCAACTCCGCAATCTGTACAAAATGCGGGTGAATGGGACAAATGCAATTCCGAAATTTGCAAGAAAGCAAGTGAGCTCACGACTCCAGTCACTGTCTTGGTGGGCAGTGGGCATTTGGAATATAAATAAAACGCACTGCCTAAGAAACGGTGCTTAGATATCTACCTGGCGAGGACGGCTGTGAGGCCTATAAGAAGAAAGAAGAAGAAGATGGCCATGCTTGCGATCTTTCTGATCTAATGAGGCTTTGGTCGATCAAGCTTGTGCCTTTATAGGTTCCAAGGCTGTTTGCGTGGGTGGCCCAGTTAGCTAAATCTGAATCGATGATCAAGGCGCGTGCTGGACGGCTAATAAGACATGCCTAATTTAAGGCAAGACTTGGCCGGAAATGATTCAGCAGTGGCACCACCGAGCAAATCACGCAATCGTGCTGCCTGCCCGATGTTTTTCAGATTGAAGGTCTCCAGGCTCTGCGTCAGGATGATGACCTGGTGACTGAACGGCGTGGGAAATGCTATCGTCTTCACACAAGGGCTGGCGTGGGTGACATACAGGGAGAGAGAGCAAAGTATTCCTAAATTAATTCTAAATATTTGAAATAAAATTTATGTTGGGAATGTTTAGGCGCAAAACTCTTTGCACTTCACTTTAGCAGCAGGCCCGTAGGGTTCCGGCCAGATTCGAGGGCTACTGCTAATAGCAGATGCGGAAAAGACACTGACAATTGAAGGCAAGCCTAATAAGGTTAGCGGCGATCTGCTTCGCCGCCCCCAAACCCATCACAAGCTCTATCTTTCAGGACGGCAGCCTGTCGCCCATCCTCTGGGACATCATCTACCCCGAGCCCCTCCTCTCAGAACTCAGCGCCAGTGGCATTCACTTCTGGGCCTTTGCCGATGACCTCAAACTCACCTCCTCCTGCCCCCATCAAATGCAAGCAGCCCTTGACCTAGTGAGCACTTGGTGTGTGCAATGACAGATGAAACTTTCCGCTCCAACATGTGTCATCCGGGCAAGGAGGGCGGTGGGAGGGCTTCTGTCGAGGACGAAGAGGAGGAAGAAGAGGCAGAGAGAGAAGAGACTGAGGCATGGCGTGCAATGAGAAGCAGAGACGACGTTTCGTTTATCTTTGACAAACTTCGTCAGGCAGGGGGAAGAATGAATGGAAATGGGGGTATATAAAGGAAAAGTCAGTGTAGTACACAAGATAAAGTCAGGGATAAAGGGAAAGTCAACAGAACATAGACAGATAGGGATCCAACAGAAACAGTAGCTCAACAAGGGCTGGGTGTCGCCTGCTCCATGCTCTTTTAGGGTGGCAAAACCAGCCAAAAAGCCATCCCTCACACACAATGTGTAGCACAAATGAAACACAGCCAAGCCACAGTGAAGGGGCGGCGGTGGAGGGCCAGGGAGTGGAGACCAGCAGACGCGAAGCACCTCAGAGCAGAGCACCTCAGAGCCGCAGCTGCTCTGAGGTGCTTCGCGTCTGCTGGTCTCCACTCCCTGGCCCTCCACCGCCGCCCCTTCACTGTGGCTTGGCTGTGTTTCATGTGTGCTACACATTGTGTGTGAGGGATGGCTTTTTGGCTGGTTTTGCCACCCTAAAAGAGCATGGAGCAGGCGACACCCAGCCCTTGTTGAGCTACTGTTTCTGTTGGATCCCCATCTGTCTATGTTCTGTTGACTTTCCCTTTATCCCCTGACTTTATCTTGTGTACTACACTGACTTTTCCTTTATATACCCCCATTTCCTCATTCTTTCCCCTCCTGACGAAGTTTTGTCAATAGAAAGCTAAACGAAACCTCGCCTCTGCTTCTCATTGCACGCCATGCCTTAGTCTCTTCTCTGCCTCTCTTCTTCCTCTTTTTCCTGCGACAGAATCCCTCCCACCGCCCTCCTCTGCCCCCTAGCCTGCCCCCCTCCCTTCTGGCCCTGCCCCTTCTCCCTTCTCCTCCCTGCCTTCCCAGTTCCAGTTCCCCTCGCCGCCCTTCTTCTGCTGGATCTCGTGCCCCAGCCCCCTGTCCGTCAGCTGGCCCTGCCTCCCCTGTTTCCTAATGACCAGTTTTCCTAGGGACCACTTTTCCTGATGACCAGTTTTCCTAGGGACCAGTTTTCCTAGGGACCAGTTTTCTGGGACCAGTTTTCCTAGGACCAGTTTTCCAGGGACCAGTTTTCCTAGTGCCCCTGCAGGCTCTTGCAGAGCAGACGGGCTGTGGCCTCGAACTGGCGGGCAGTATCCAGCAGGTATCGACTGGCGAAGAATCTCCCAAGTAGAAAAGGAGGGGAACCTGTAGAAGTCTGGTGCTCTGAAGATAGGTGGCGTAGGTCTGAGCCAGGCTGGTCATCTCCTGCAGGCTCTTGCAGAGCAGACGGGCTGTGGCCTCGAACTGGCAGGCAGTATCCAGCAGGTATCGACTGGCGAAGAATCTCCCAAGTAGAAAAGGAGGGGAACCTGTAGAAGTCTGGTGCTCTGAAGATAGGTGGCGTAGGTCTGAGCCAGGCTGGTCATCTCCTGCGGGCTCTTGCAAAGCAGACGGGCTGTGGCCTCGAACTGGCGGGCAGTATCCAGCAGGTATAGACTGGCGAAGAATCTCCCAAGTAGAAAAGGAGGGGAACCTGTAGAAGTGTGGTGCTCTGAAGATAGGTGGCGTAGGTCTGAGCCAGGCTGGTCATCTCCTGCGGGCTCTTGCAAAGCAGACGGGCTGTGGCCTCGAACTGGCGGGCAGTATCCAGCAGGTAGCGACTGGCCGGTTGCTGTCTCAGGCTGCCCTGCATTTGCCCAGCGCTCAATAGCCCAAACATGTGACTTTATGTGAGAGCAAATTCTGGGGAGAAAAGAAATTAGAGAGAAGAAGAGAACCTTGCCAGCAGCTTTGCGCCATTCGAATGCGATACGGCGAATGGCCTGCAAGGCTTCTGGACTGCGGTGGCTCATGTCTTTGCCGCCTATTTCCTCTAGAGTTCAAACAAGGCCCCGCCCAACACCAGAGGCTCATGCAATGGACGCCAACTGCGCAAAGACACCAATCGGGCCAGTACTATTTGACGCGCAACAAATTGGATACCAGCAGTCGATGGAGTGAACCAAAAACGCTCATTGATATAGACGGTAAACTAAATCAATTATGTATGGTTTAAAGAATTCATGCACTAAGCGTTTTAAATGAAAATTTTGAAAGATAAGCTAAAAAGGATACACTGCAGACAGCTAACGCATAGTGTTTTAGCAGGCTAATAAAAGCAATTTGGAACAGTCAACTGGTACTTTAATACAAGAATAGTCGGCTTGCGCAAATAGTTGCGAGGCTAAAACAAAAAATTTCAAATGCTCCACTAGAGCATGATTGAATACCGAAGCTCTGACTGCCCTGCCCTTCGTGGCAGACGGCCTTTGGCCATACAAACTTTTAAAGATTATTTTATGTTTTTGTACATTTACGTATTATTCAGCATTACCCCCATGTCCCATGCTAGAATGGTTTAGGTAGTGCGTGCCAAAGAAGCGATTTAAATTCGAGTATTCATGCCCTTTGTTAGGTTGCCAACGCATGGGAGGTGACAACAATTGACGGCCTATATGTAGGAAGACCGTGTGCATCTCAGTTTGGCCGGTGATGTGAAGCAGATCAACCTAAACCGCAGCCATTAAAGCTTAGTTTATATTCCGCAATGCCGAGTGATTGGCGATGATATGAGGCATTCTCACACTTCCATAGGCCATTCAAATAAAAAGAGAATCTATGGGGCAGTCAAACGACCTATTCAGAACTCTCGCGGCAAATTCAATTTGTAAGAAAACAAAGCTGATGACACAAATGAGGCAGAACAAACACTGATCAAAGCAGTAACTTCTCAAGAGCTTGGTAGATGATGTCCCGATCAAGGCCGCTGTTCCAGCCAGCCTGAAATGCGGAAAGGTGAGATTGAAGAGTTCGATAAAGTGAAAGAAAAGAAGTGTACTGGTGCGGAGGGGTCTGGGACACGAGGGGCGCGGTGCCAAGGGAGCTGGGGCCCTGGGTTGAGGAGGTAGTGGAGGGTGAGGGGGCGCTGGTGAGTGGCAGCCAGGAAGCACCAGAAGCCATCGCACTGGTACGGGGCAGGTACATGTAATATAGAGAACTAGAACAGTTAAAAAGAGAACAGTAACTTTGGCGTTATTTGTTCTAGTACTCTTCTAGAGAGTACCAGTACTCTATTGAAGAGTTCCGGTTCTGAAGATGAGAAATGAAAAATATTAACTATTTGTTCTAGTCCTCTGCTTGAAATCGTAGACTAGGAGAGTACTGGTCACTATTAGTCATACTGCTCCTCTACCATTGGGGAGCTGATGCGCAAGGTAATTTTTTTTGCAATTTTTTGATATATACATGTAGTTGGCGAATATTTTTGTGTGAAGCTGTACACATATAATGAAATGCCTTTAAAAATTCGAAACATGGGTTAAACGAGTAGTTACGATTTTTTTAAAAATACTGAGCAATTTGTATGCAAGTTAGCAGTGTCCTCCCATTGGAAACTTGTGAAAAAGTGGAGAAACCAGAGAGTGAATTATTTAGTGGGTTTGTTAATTGGGTTCCCAGCTTCAATTTGAGCCATGGTTCATTATTCTAGCATTAATAGTAGGGGAGTTATGCGAGCCTCCCCCTAATCTTGGAACTCCCCGTTATGAACTATTACCCCTTACTTACAAGCCATTCCATTATACTCCATACCTACAAGCCATTAAATCTTACTCTACAAGCCAGTCATCTATTTGAGAGTTCCTGTTCTGTATTTGAAAAGTGAAATATTTTAGCTTATTGTTCCATTCTCTATTTAACATCGGAGTGTTCCCTTCTCTTTTCTAACTGTACTCTTCATCACTTAATATGTTCTGAAACTGTTCTCCTGGCCAAACTATACTGTTCTCCAGAATTTGCAATGAAACGCTTGCATATACAGTTTTCCGTTTTCTTCTAGGTAATCCGTATATATTGAACTGTACTATGCTCCAGTCCAAAACTACTGTTCTGTACCAGACATTCTGGTCCATAAAATTATCCATATAACCCTTTCGGATACAGTATTCTGTTCTCTTCTAGACAATCCGTATTTACTGAACTGTACTATGCTCCAGTCCAAACCTACTGTTCTGTACCAGACATTCTGGTTCTCCAGAATTATCCATATAACCCTTTCAGATACAGTATTCTGTTCTCTTCTAGACAATCCTTATTTACTGAACTGTACTATGCTCCAGTCCAAAACTGTACTGTTCTGTACCAGACATTCTGGTTCTTCAGAATTAGCCATATAACCCTTTCAGATACAGTATTCTGTTCTCTTCTAGACAATCCGTATTTACTGAACTGTACTATGCTCCAGTTCAAAACTACTGTTCTGTACCAGACATTCTGGTTCTCCAGAATTAGCCATAAAATCCTTTCAGATAGAGTATTCTGTTCTCTTCTAGACAATCCGTATTTACTGAACTGTACTATGCTCCAGTCCAAAACTGTACTGTTCTGTACCAGACATTCTGGTTCTCCAGAATTAGCCAATCTGGTACCATTGGCAAGCCAACAATAAGTCTCTTTTCTCCCAAAATTGAAAATACCCCGAGTGAAAAGTCAAAGAAATAAAATTACTGCTACTGGAATCTGCTGCTTGGAGGAATGGGTAGTGACTGTGGAAGCTCAGCATTTGCGGGCAGGGGAGCCAGCTGGATCCGTGTTGGCGGTTGGTTCCCTGCCGGCAGAGTTGAGAAGGTATCCTCTGTCGACCTCAGTGCACTCAGGGTGGAGCGGTCCGGCAAGGACAGGTGGGTGGGCCCTGGTAGCTCTGCTCGCGTTCCTGTCGGCGCCTGGAAGTGCGATGGTGGTATGTCGAAGGCCACCTGGGGTCGGGTTGCGTTCAGTTGTCCAATGGTCCACCCAGGTCCCATGGCTTCTCCTGGGGTCTGTACTGATGGGACGGCCATCTGGGGGTTCCCTCCTCCAGTGACCATGACCAGTCGAGGCACCTCTCCTTCATGCACTGAGGACATTTGTTCCGTGTCAACTGGGGATACGGTGGTTCGTCTAGTGGTCATCGAGACGTTGGCAGTGGTATCCACTCCGGCCATGGTGACGTCCTGTAATGCCGCTTGGGTCCCGGGAGGATGCACTGCCAAGAAGGTAGCTGGTGCTCGATGTTGCGTCTCCATGAGGACTGGGGCGGGAGGAGCGACCTGCAGCCTCGTCTCGTGATGTGGGCACATGTGTGACATCGTGGCTGGTGGAGGTTCTGGCAGGTTACGCCGTAGGCTCGTGACTGAATCGTCCGGTTGTTCCCTGATGAACGGCGAGTGGTATCGCTGGAAGGGTCGTCAAAGATTGTCGGGGGTTGGAGGGTGGGCCAACGAGGTGCTTCGTTCGGGGGGTCGTAGTGGGACCAACTGAACATCATTTCTCGTTGGTGGTTGTGGAGGGTAGTACAGTGCGACGCTCCCGTTTGGTTCCTGTCGAAGGAAGGTCCGTGGTTCGTGACGGGCTTGGTGCACTGGTACTGGGGGAGGAAGAGTTGGTCTGGGAACCAGCGCTTGAGAGTAGTGCGTGCCCTGTATCGTAGGGAGAGGGTAGGGGCATAGCTGTTGTCCCTGGTGGCCTGGGATGGTGCCGGTGGGCGCTGGTAGAGGAATCGGTGTCGCTGAGGGTGGTGCCTGCATTATAGCTGCCATTGGCAGCGCCGGCGGTGGTAATGCGAGCTGTTGGTTTGGAGGTGCCGACGGCGGTAGGGCTAGTTGTTGTGGGTTGGTGGGAAGAGCTGAGTGGTACAATGCCAGACTGGTATTGTACATGTGTTGAGAATGGTGTGGGTACTGTTCTAGTTCTCCCGGCCACGGGCGAAGGGCGAGCTGCCTGGATGAAGTGGGGACAAGGGCATGTGCGGACGCCTCGGTCTGTGGTGGGGCTTCAATGGGTAAGAGTTGTGGAGGGGCCGGGAGAGAGGGTGTGGAGTTGGTCGCGGGAAGAGCTGGAACTGTGGTGTTCTTGGCGGAGTTGGCGAGAAGATCGGCTTCGCTATATCCAAGGTGGGTGGTGGCTATGGTGCGGGCCTCTTCTTGAAGTTGTTCTTTCTGAGCGAGTTGTTGTCGATACTGGTGTTCCAGTTCCGGGCATTTGGGATCATTATGCGGTAAGGTTTTCAGCTGTGTGGTCAGCTGTAGCAGGCGTTGAGAGGCCCGGTTGAGGTTAGCGTAGGCTTGATAGTAAGCCTCCGATTGTTGTTGATGACTGGCGGTTCCGTCTCGTCCGTCCCAGGCCATGCCCAACGATGTGTCGGTGCGTGAGGTGTTGGTGAGGTTGGGGGAGATGGACGGGAAGGCTTCTTGGCCTCGCCATGTTTGGCCCTGGTTCGGCTGTCGTTGGAGGGTCGAACCGTCCATGGGAACGGTAGAGGTGTCGCTATTGGTGGCAGGGTCGAGGTCCATGAAGAGAGGTTCTTCGAGGACCAGTTCGAGAGGAACGGCCTCGGGGGGAGTGCGAGTCTCATTGAACCCCAGGAAGATGCAAGCAGCCTTGTATAGATCATCGCAGAGGCATAGGAAGGGAGCCTTGTACGCATCATCTTCGCCTGTCAGGAGCTCTCGAATGTTGTTGGGATGATAGATGCCTTGCGAGACTAGTTGCTCCATGAGGCTGAACCATGGTCGGGCATTGGCAGCGCAACAGTCACGGCAGCGGTACGACGCGGAGCTCGTAGTCAGTAGCTTGCGACAAATCTTGGCCATGTATTGGACATCCGGTGGGTTCAAGGTTCGTTCGAGTTCTCCCCGCGTGCAAGCCTGGCAGTACACCTGCTTGCAATCCCCGCAGTCCACCTTGTGCTCGTTGACGATGGGCCCCTTGCAGTCGGTGCAGCTGAGGACGAGGTTGCTCGGAACGGTGGTCATGATGCAGGTGAGGCGTGGCCGGAAGAGCTGGTGCGGCTGGCGTCGGATGGGGAGGCGAGTGGGCTATGAGGCTGGAGGGAAGTGTTGAGTGAACGGGTTTTATACCGTCTTCTCCTCTGCCCCCCCCTCCCCCTTTTTCCTGTCCGCGCCGCTCCATGTGGAGACCTTGGATTACACTAGGGCCTTTTCATTCCCCCTCTGTGTGAGAGCTGGTGAGGTATGGCTGGGCCATTAATTGTGCTCTGTTTGGCTCTGAGGGGTACACTTCTCGGGCGGTGCAAAAAGTTGGGTGTGGTCGCAGGGAGGGCCATTAATCGTCGGTTGTTTTCGCTTTCCTGACTTGTCCAAAAAACGTAGGCCTGCTCTTCTCGCGGCCCCCTCTCCTATTGCAAAGATCGGGGAAGCAGGTTCTTGCTGGCCGGAGTGGGGGGGGGGGTGTTTTGCAGGGAAGATGTGTGTGTGTGGCGCGCTGAGGGGTGGAGTGTACAGTGAAGGGGTGCCTGCTGGGGGCTGTTTTTCGCCCGGTGACAAATAGTAGGCGGAGGCTTGTGTAGGCGGCAAATTGGCGCGGTGGTTTTAGCTAATTCTTGCTAACTGAAGTTCACCGCCGTGCACTCCACGAACTATTTGAAACATTCGCAATGCAGCACTCCAAGGCTCTCGATGAGTTTCTGTTCTTGAAGCAGTCGTTTGTCGGTTTCCGTGGCAGATGATTTCTCGTCCACTCTACTCGAATCAGCCGCCAGTTTGGCTGCTAAGCAGATTCGTGGTAGTCCGCACTGCTGGAATCAGCCGCTTTTCTGGCTGTGAAGCGGACTCGTAGTAGTCCGAGCTCATCGAGGTCAGCCGCCATTGGCTGTGAAGCGGACTCGTAGTAGTCCGCACTCGAAGAATCAGCCGCCTAGTCGGCTGCTAAGCAGACTCCTAGTAGTCTGCACTCGTCCAGTCAGCCGCCAGTTCGGCTGCAAGGCGGGCTCCTACTGGCCCGCACTGACGAGATCAGCCGCGTAGTCGGCTGCTAAGCAGACTCCTAGTAGTCTGCGCTCGTCCAGTCAGCCGCCAGTTCAGCTGCAAGGCGGGCTCCTACTGGCCCGCACTGACGAGATCAGCCGCGTAGTCGGCTGCTAAGCAGACTCCTAGTAGTCTGCGCTCGTCCAGTCAGCCGCCAGTTCGGCTGCAAGGCGGGCTCCTACTGGCCCGCACTGACGAGATCAGCCGCGTAGTCAGCTGCTAAACAGACTCCTAGTAGTCTGCGCTCGTCCAGTCAGCCGCCAGTTCGGCTGCAAGGCGGGCTCCTACTGGCCCGCACTGACGAGATCAGCCACCAATTTGGCTGCTAAGCAGACTCCTCGTAGTCTGCACTTGTCGAATCATCCCCTGGCGGAGTTTGACGGAGGCTGAGGGTTTTGTGTTCCGTACTCCTTCCCGCGTTGATACCAGCCGCCTGGTAGGCTGGGCGCTGTCATTTGCCTCCTAGTAGGCCTGCGCGGTCGCGAATTCTGTGCTCGTCAGCTCAGAGTCCCGTAAGACAAATTCGCTCTCCTCTGCATCCTCCTCCCATCCGTCAATGGCGCGAGGTGGCACAGGCGTTTTAGGCCTTGCAGAGTAACATGGTGGGCCTACTGCCCAAAGTGAGTAAGAACGAGGGTGCTTTGCCAGCTCCCTCACGTGGCAGCCGCTCCCATGTCGGCCGCCCCTGCCGTGAAACCTGCTTCTCTCCCGCTTCCTCAGCAATGCGGGAGAGGGTGGGCAGGGCATGCCCTTGCAGTCGTTCCGCCTCCCCCCCATAAGGGCGACGGATTGAGTAGCAAGAGGCCGAGTAGTTGTTGCTCGCTGGCTCCTAATAGCTCTTAGACGAGGCTTTCCGCTGGCATCTGAGTTCACGGTTCAATCCGCAGTCGGAGTCCACAGAGGAAGGCTGCTGTGAAAGAAATGCAAAGTGCAGATGCGGCGTCGTGGTCATCCTCAAGTCTGCAGTCGGAGTCCACAGAGGAAGGCTGCTAGAGATGAGGGGGGTTGACCCTTGAAGGTTGAGTCACGCTGTTTGCCAATTCCCACCCGCAGTCGGAGTCCACAGAGGAAGGCTGCTGAGGGGGAACTGCAGGGACAGATTGACTTGAGGGAGTCATTGCTGTTTGGCACTTTCCGTCTGCAGTCGGAGTCCACAGAGGAAGGCTGCTGGAATGGGAGTGCAGGGACAGTCTGAGCTCCTAGTGGCCGGAGGCCTGTGCCTGCCAGTTCAGGCCGTCGAAGAGTGGCCGAAGGCCAGTGCCTGCCAAATCAGGCCATCCTTGAGTGGCCGAAGGCCGGTGCCTTGTTCATGTCGCAGTTGAAGGCGATCCAGATGCCGCCAAGCTTGATGAACAAGGCCGAGTAGAAGTTGGCCGGAGGCCCATGCCAAGCACATTTCAGTCCTTTGTAGCAGAAGAGCTGGGAGGAAATGTGTTGGCCGTTGATAATCATTGACGCGTCATTCTTGGCAATCGTTTGATTGGCGGGGAATGAGTGGCAGTCAATGGGCATCTTGTGGGAGGCAGAGGCCTGGAAGCCGGAGCCGAAGCTGTAGGCGGAGGCCTTGAAGCCGCAGTCCTTGCAGATTTGCACCGCTTAGGAGGCCAGCAAATCTTAGTTAGACGCCGTAGAACCAAAGTTCTTGAGACTTCTTCTTTTATCCTTCCTTAGGATAATAGAAGCGTCAAATTTCTGCCAAATATTTC
The DNA here is from genome assembly GCA_030248095.1 of Ptycholaimellus sp. GST1_10. Classification (NCBI taxonomy): domain Eukaryota; kingdom Metazoa; phylum Nematoda; class Chromadorea; order Chromadorida; family Chromadoridae; genus Ptycholaimellus; species Ptycholaimellus sp. GST1_10. The sequence goes on from JASANA010004567.1 coordinate 30,255, forward strand.
ATTAAAGTTAAACTTTAACGTTCCCGTTCTGCGCTGACTTGAAAGGCAGGGCTGATGAGCTCCACTGGCTGGGGCTGGGCGGAGGCGTTCTTGCCCTGCTTTCATGCCAGAGACGGCAAAGTCTTTGAGGGCGCTTTTCGATGCCGCTCCATCCAAGGCCTCTAAAGAGGAGGCAGAGGGGTGGGATGAAGGTGCGCAATCGGACTGTTCATCTATCCGCTGCCAAGGTAGAGCTGGTTGAGGCTGTGCTTGCCGCAGACGTGCTAGAAGCCCCAGGCGTTCAGCTCGGCGACCTTGGCTAAGTCGAATTGGAACAGTGTTTGAGGGTTGCAATAGGTGTAGAAGTGGAGGTGATGGGAAGCTTAGTAGGTCCGTCAGTGTCCATCTGTACGCTGGCCAAGCGGCGTTTGCCGGAGCAACTTAGGTGTTTCTCGTGCTCTGCAAAGGGATGCTTGGAGGTATAGATGGGCAGGGCGAGAGGGGTAGGGGAATGTCGGCGTCCTTCTGTGCACTGTCCGATACGTGCTGGTTGGAGAGGCTCTGCATCTTGGAGATGCCCAGCTAGTCATGCTTGGCTGAGCAAGGCACATTCGAGGCCAAGTCTTGACTGGCCCAGGTCGGGAGGTTGGGGTAGAGAGGGGGTGCTGTGAAGACTCGCAGATGTGCCAGTGCTGCAAAATGCGATGATCTTGAAGCGGCGATAGAAAAAGCTAGTCTTCGGCTCCCCTCCAGATAAGGATTGAGGAAGGGGGTTTGAGGTGTATGGATTGTTGGCGTTTATGGTGACGATGCGAACGCTGGTCTTCTGTCCGATGATCTGCTTGGCCTTGGCCAGTCCATTCAGGTTCCCGTCCAGGGTACTCTTCCTTCTTGGCCGGCGGCAGAAAAGTGAGTGGCAAGGTGATTTGTGTGCCATGAACGGAGTTTTGGCGACTCAGGCCAATTAAAGACAGAAGAGGGAACGCATCCGCCAGTGATGCGAAAGGCGGAGCGTTAAGCAGGGCGAGCTTAAGCGCCTATCGCAATTGAGGATGGAGGGGGTAGAGAGATGTAAGGGATGCGGACGTTGTTGATGGCGGCCATGTAGAAGAAGCAGGGCTTCTTGTTGAGGTTGGGCCGCTTGGAGGATTGCGGAGAACCTTTGGAGAAAGCTCTTTGAGGCATCAAAGACAGGCCAATGGCCGTCAATGTCAGTGGCAGAGGCCACGGTTCAGGCCGTCCAGCATGCCGCACTGGTTGCAGTCCATGAAGATCTGGACGCAGTTGTAGTGCTCCAGGAAGCCGTAACAAAAGCGGCGGACTTTGTCCAGAATTGATGCTTTCTTCAATGGCGGGCAGAAGGAGGGCGGGGCGTGTGACTTGGGCAGGTACTATGAACACTCTTGGATGCGCCTTAGTAGAGATGGACGCAGTCGAAGTGTTTGTGGAGGGCGCCGCCCATGAAGAAGTCCTTCTGGCCGCAGGTGAACAGGCTGAAGTTGCAGACGACTGTGAGGCCGTAGCAGTGGCAGTGCAAGCAGTCCACTGGGCTGGGTCTGGTCCAGTAGGTGTCCACGTAGAAAAGGAAGGCCACTGATGAGTCATTTTGTTCTTTGTCTTTCGCCATTGCTTTTCCAATTTACATGATCATAAAGATCCGTAAATGATGCAAAGTCGAAAGATGGCAGTTGACTCTGAAGTTGGCCCATCTTTTCTTCAGCAATGCTCGAACATTTATAAATCCGCACATATTTATAAACAGGCTGGCAGGCAAGGTTGCAGCAGGCAGCAGGGAGTTTTGGACTGGTCAGAGACAGTTCCAAAACTCTAGCAGCGGAGATGTTGCTTTTGCTGGATAGCTGATCTGGCTGGCCGGCGCGGTTGCAGCAGAGGCCAGGAGTTTGAAAACTGGCTGGAGCCAATTTTGAACTCTGGCAGCGAAAACACGCGGTCGCTGTTGGCTGCAGGCAATTTCAAGATCCGTCCAAGGATAATGAAATTGTCATCGTCGATGCTTGCATAGACGGCATGAAAACAACTTTGCAGTTAGTTTTCGATGCCCAAGCAGCTAACATTTGTGGATCCAATTTGCACGACCTACCACATTGTGGCTAAATTAAGAACTAACCACAATTGTGGATCCAATTTGCACGACCTACCATTTTGTGTTTAACTGAAGAATTAACCACAATTGTGGATCCAATTTGGACGACAGGCTAACTTAAGAACTAACCACAATTGTGGATCCAATCTGCACGACCTACCACATTGTGGCTAACTGAAGGACTAACCACATTTGTGAATCCAATTTCCACAACCTACCACAGTGTGGCTAACTGAAGAACCAACCACAATTGTGGATCCAATTTGCACGACCTACCACATTGTGGCTAACTTAAGAACTAACCACAATTGTGGATCCAATCTGCACGACCTACCACATTGTGACTAAATTAAGAACTAACCACAATTGTGGATCCAATTTGCACGACCTACCATTTTGTGGTTAACTGAAGAATTAACCACAATTGTGGATCCAATTTGCACGACCTACCACATTGTGGCTAACTGAAGAACTAACAACAATTGTGGATCAAATTTGCACGACCTACCACATTGTGGCTAACATAAGAACTAACCACAATTGTGGATCCAATCTGCACGACCTACCACATTGTGGCTTACGGAAGAACTAACCACATTTGTGGATCCAATTTGCACGACCTACCACATTGTAGCTAACTGAAGAACTAACCACAATTGTGGATCCAATTTGCACGACCTACCACATTGTGGCTTACGGAAGAACTAACCACAATTGTGGATCCAATTTGCACGACCTACCACATTGTGACTAACTGAAGAACTAACCAAAATTTTGAATCCAATTTGCATGACCTACCATTTTGTGGTTAACTGAAGAATTAACCACAATTGTGGATCCAATTTGCACGACAGGCTAACTTAAGAACTAACCACAATTGTGGATCTAATCTGCACGACCTACCACATTGTGGCTAACTGAAGGACTAACCACATTTGTGAATCCAATTTCCACAACCTACCACAATGTGGCTAACTGAAGAACCAACCACAATTGTGGATCCAATTTGCACGACCTACCACATTGTGGCTTACGGAAGAACTAACCACATTTGTGGATCCAATTTGCACGACCTACCACATTGTGGCTAACTGAAGAACTAACCACAATTGTGGATCCAATTTGCACGACCTACCACATTGTGGCTAACTTAAGAGCTAAACACAACTGTGGATCCAATTTGCACAACCTACCACATTGTGGCTAACTTAAGAGCTAAACACAACTGTGGATCCAATTTGCACAACCTACCACATTGTGGCTAACTGAAGAAATAACCACAATTGTGGATCCAATTTGCACGACCTACCACATTGTGGCTAACATAAGAAATAACCACAATTGTGGATCCATTCTGCACGACTTACCACATTGTGGCTAACTGAAGAACTAACCACAATTGTGGATCCAATTTGCACGACCTACCACATTGTGGCTAACTGAAGAACTAACCACAATTGTGGATCCAATTTGCAAGACCTACCACATTGTGGCTAACTGAAGAACTAACCACAATTGTGGATCCAATTTGCACGACCTACCACATTGTGGCTAACTGAAGAACTAACCACAATTGTGGATCCAATTTGCACGACCTACCACATTGTGGCTAACTGAAGAACTAACCACAATTGTGGATCCAATTTGCACGACCTACCACATTGTGGCTAACTTAAGAACTAACCACAATTGTGGATCCAATCTGCACGACCTACCACATTGTGGCTAACTGAAGAACTAACCACATTTGTGGATCCAATTTGCACGACCTACCACATTGTGGCTAACTGAAGAACTAACCACAATTGTGGATCCAATTTGCACGACCTACCACATTGTGGCTAACTGAAGAACTAACCACAATTGTGGATCCAATTTGCACGACCTACCACATTGTGGCTAACTGAAGAATTAACCACAATTGTGGATCCAATTTGCACGACTACCACATTGTGGCTAACTGAAGAACTAACCACAATTGTGGATCCAATTTGCACGACCTACCACATTGTAGCTAACTGAAGAACTAACCACAATTGTGGATCCAATTTGCACAACCTACCACAGTGTGGCTAACTGAAGAACTAACCACAATTGTGGATCCAATTTGCACGACCTACCACATTGTGGCTAACTTAAGAACTAACCACAATTGTGGATCCAATTTGCACGACCTACCACATTGTGGCTAACTTAAGAACTAACCACAATTGTGGATCCAATTTGCACGACCTACCATTTTGTGGTTAACTGAAGAATTAACCACAATTGTGGATCCAATTTGCACGACCTACCACATTGTGGCTAACTGAAGAACTAACAACAATTGTGGATCAAATTTGCACGACCTACCACATTGTGGCTTACCTAAGAACTAACCACAATTGTAGATCCAATCTGCACGACCTACCACATTGTGGCTTACGGAAGAACTAACCACATTTGTGGATCCAATTTGCACGACCTACCACATTGTAGCTAACTGAAGAACTAACCACAATTGTGGATCCAATTTGCACGACCTACCACATTGTGGCTTACGGAAGAACTAACCACATTTGTGGATCCAATTTGCACGACCTACCACATTGTGGCTAACTTAAGAACTAACCACAATTGTGGATCCAATTTGCACGACCTACCATTTTGTGGTTAACTGAAGAATTAACCACAATTGTGGATCCAATTTGCACAACAGGCTAACTTAAGAACTAACCACAATTGTGGATCTAATCTGCACGACCTACCACAATGTGGCTAACTGAAGGACTAACCACATTTGTGGATCCAATTTCCACAACCTACCACAGTGTGGATCCAATCCCACCTCCCGTTGCACGACCTACCACATTGTGACTAACGGAAGAACTAACCACATTTGTGGATCCAATTTGCACGACCTACCACATTGTGGCTAACTGAAGAACTAACCACAATTGTGGATCCAATTTGCACGACCTACCACATTGTGGCTAACTTAAGAGCTAAACACAACTGTGGATCCAATTTGCACAACCTACCACATTGTGGCTAACTTAAGAGCTAAACACAACTGTGGATCCAATTTGCACAACCTACCACATTGTGGCTAACTGAAGAAATAACCACAATTGTGGATCCATTCTGCACGACTTACCACATTGTGGCTAACTTAAGAACTAACCACAATTGTGGATCTAATTTGCACGACCTACCACATTGTGGCTAACTGAAGAACTAACCACAATTGTGGATCCAATTTGCACGACCTACCACATTGTGGCTAACTGAAGTACTAACCACAATTGTGGATCCAATTTGCACGACCTACCACATTGTGGCTAACTGAAGAACCAACTACAATAGTGGATCCAATTTGCATGACCTACCACATTGTGGCTTACTGAAGTACTAACAACAATTGTGGATCCAATTTGCACGACCTACCACATTGTGGCTAACATAAGAACTAACCACAATTGTGGATCCAATCTGCACGACCTACCATTTTGTGCTTAACTGAAGAATAAACCACAATTGTGAATCCAATTTGCACGACCTACCATTTTGTGGTTAACTGAAGAACTAACCACAATTGTGGATCCAATCTGCCCGATCTACCACATTGTGGCTAACTGAAGGACTAACCACATTTGTGAATCCAATTTGCACGACCTACCACATTGTGGCTAACTGAAGAACCAACTACAATTGTGGATCCAATTTGCACGACCTACCACATTGTGGCTTACTTAAGAACTAACCACAATTGTGGATCCAATCTGCACGACCTACCACATTGTGACTAACTGAAGAACTAACCAAAATTTTGAATCCAATTTGCATGACCTACCATTTTGTGGTTAACTGAAGAATTAACCACAATTGTGGATCCAATTTGCACGACCTACCACATTGTGGCTAACTTAAGAACTAACCACAATTGTAGATCCAATCTGCACGACCTACCACATTGTGGCTAACTGAAGGACTAACCACATTTGTGGATCCAATTTGCACGAACTACCACATTGTGGCTAACTGAAGAACTAACCACAATTGTGGATCCAATTTGCATGACCTACCACATTGTGGCTTACGGAAGAACTAACCACATTTGTGGATCCAATTTGCATGACCTACCACATTGTGGCTAACTTAAGAACTAACCACAATTGTGAATCCTATTTGCATGACCTACCATTTTGTGGTTAACTGAAGAATTAACCACAATTGTGGATCCAATTTGCACGACAGGCTAACTTAAGAACTAACCACAATTGTGGATCAAATTTGCACGACCTACCATATTGTGGCTAACTTAAGAACTAACCAGAATTGTGGATCCAATTTGCACGACCTACCACATTGTGGCTAACTGAAGAATTTAAAATTATATAAATTTAATTAACCACAATTGTGGATCCAATTTGTACGACCTACCACATTGTGTCTAACTTAAGAACTAACCACCAATTATGGATCCCTATTTAAGCTTTTTTTTAATCTGCACGACCTACCACATTGTGTGCGTTATAAATTTTAATTTGTCGATCAAGAGTAATAAAAACATGAAAATGTTCATAAGGATGCTCTTGATCGGATTTTTCATATGCTGTTATTAATGTTTTGATTTTAGCTTTTCTTTCTTGAAAAGAAATTTTTAGAAATTCATGAAGTTGCTCTTTTGAATTTAACAAAGTTGTTTTTGGATAAGTTAAAAAAAGAGATTTTGTGTGTATTAAAAATTTTTTTTTAGTCATTTTTATTGTTCTTTTTATGTTTAAATTTTTTATATAAAAATATGTCAATTTTAATACTCTCTTTGGCGTGTTTTGAAAGTTAAGGATATTTTTTATGCTTTTTTTTTATCCATTTCTTAAATAAGCATTAATAAAGGGCTTGTGACAAAAAAATAAATTTTAAGTATGCTAAAATATCCTTATTTTTATTCCATGAAACCCTTTAAAAATCCTTAAAAAGCCGTAAATTATCCTTCTTGAAATTCACACTTTATAATATGGATATTATAAGGATATTTGAAGGATATTTTCTCTATATTTTAAAATAGATACTAGCTAAAAATGAATATTTTTTGTATAATACCAACGGTAATTTTTTACTTTTTATATATCGAAATTTTTAAAAGGTATATTTTTGTGATTTTTTTCTAGAAAGAAATTATGAATATTTAAAGATTTTTGATTTTTAAAAGAGAGTATTCTATACCTAAAAAGTTTATATTTTTTTTGTTTTGAATAAATTTCTGAAAATACTCCTTATACAAAAACGATGATGCAATTATCTCCCTTTATTGGGGATTGTAAAGCCTTATTTAGTTGGTTTTTAGTAATTTATGAAGTTGTGTAATTTTTACATCGTTTACAGAGGTGTAATTACTTGTAAATTATTGTTATCAATATACAGACGAACAACTTAGAGAAATTAATAGTATCTGTGTCAGGATTTGTCTTAAATAACATCTTTCAGTCTACTTAATCGATGGTATTTTTATGCCATTATTACTCTACAATAAAAGTAGTATAGTCTTTAATTTTAAAGGCAAAATTGTCCTTGAATTTATTTGAGGGTTGTTTATCTCCAGCTTTTATGCTCTGAGGTAATACAGAAGATATATAAGCAATACGTTGTACTACTTCGTTAAGTTCGTGTCTCCTAAGGGTTGCGTTAAACAGTATCCTAGTACTACTCCTGGTCATAGGCAGACTAACTAGTAAAAAGTAGGTATATAGTTGTTTATATAAAAATTCCGTGAGTTTAAATTTCAGAGATATGTAAAGAGAAGTATGTTAAGGCAATAAAAAAAATTTTCAATATCGTCCCTTTAGGGGGGGGGTGTATGTCTTCGGGTGTTATTCTTAGAGATGTATATTCTAGGAGGATGTATATCTTCGTTCTAGGAGGTCAAAGTTTCCTTTTGCATTGGGCCTGGACTGGATTATAATCAGCTTTAGCTCCTAAAACTTCCTAAAAAATAGCGTCAGCATTAGTACCGGCGGGCTAACTAAGTCTTCGTCTTATTAATATATTATCATATTTGTACTAAAAAAGTACGAAGACCCCCCCCCCCCATGTATGTCCAATATCCAGTCTATTAGCAATCTATTTTTCGCAGGGCCAAAGGCAGGGCAGTAAGAACACCGGAGGCCAAAGGGCAAGGCCTGGAGGTAAGGGGGTAGCCTACTAGGCAAAGAAAAGCAGGCGAAGATTACGGGTCGTAGCGCCCATACCCGAAGGCCATAGTAGAGAGTGAATAGTTCGATTGCGCGACATGTTTAAGAGAGCTTTTGTGAGAGGTTGAAAAGTGGGACGGACAAAAATTTTCCCCTTTTTTATATTTTTTATGAAAAGTAGACACAACTTTGAGACTTTTGGACCATCAGAGATATTTGAGGTTCAAAACTCAAAATTTGCATTCTCATATTGGCCTGAATTTTTTAATGTTAAAAAACGGCATATTTTTTAATCATCTATTGCTCACGATCTGCTCAACGGATTTTAATGATTCGACCACCCAATCGAACCGTCTCAATGAGATAAATATTTTGTTTTTTTTGTTTATTTCTCTACGATCTGTTCCTGCCAAGTTATTCACGAAAAATCGATTTCATCAAAATTTCAAAAAATTTATAATCTCTGAGTAACAATTTCATTTGCGCCGGACGAGACCCACTTTTTCTGAAATTTAGGGTAATTTTACATATTTGTACCAATCTACAACTTGAAATCCTTGGACCATCAGAGATATTTGAGGTTAATAAATTTTCATTTTTAAAACATCGGCCCTACGTTATACCATAGGCAAAAAATAGCAAAAAATTTTTTGTCTTTGAATACCAATTTTTTGGCTCAATAAATTTCTTTTAACCCGTATCCATCTAGCTGTGCGGTTTTTAGCTTCACTTTTGACATTTGAGTATGAAAATAATGATATGGTTTTTCCCTATGCTGTAGCATAGACAGTGTTGTAGCATATGAAAAGTTGCAGTCAAAATTATCGCACTCAAAGGTCAAAAGTGAAGCTAAAAACCACACAGCTAGATGGATACGGGTTAAAAGAAATTTATTGAGCCAAAAAATTGGTATTCAGAGACAAAAAATTTTTTGCTCATTTTTTGCCTATGCTATAACATAGGGCCAATATGAGAATGCAAATTTTTAACCTCAAATATCTCTGATGGTCCAAGGCTTTCAAAGTTGTAGATTGGTACAAATATGTAAAATTACCTGAAATTTCAGAAAAATTGGGTCTCGTCCGGCGCAAATGAAATTTTTACTTAGAAATTTTAAATTTTTTTGAAATTTTGAAAACTGGAAAACTGATTTTTTGTCAATAACTTGGCAGGAAGAGATCGTAGAGAAATGAACAAAAAAAAACAAAATATTTATCTCATTGAGACGGTTCGATTGGTGGTCGAATCATTAAAATCCGTTGAGCAGATCGTGAGCAATAGATGATTAAAAAATCTGCCGTTTTTTTACATTCAAAAATTCACCAAAAATCGAATTTTGAGTTTTGAACAGTCATACTCTACCAAAAGTCTTAGAAACATGTCCACTTTTCATAAAAAATATAAAAAAGGGGGGTAAAAATTTTTGTCCGACCCTCTTTTTCAAACTTTTGACCTTCTCAGAAAAGCTCTCTTACAAACATTTGGATAAAATCGTTTTTCATTGAATACTGAATATTGAATTGCTAGCTTTCCACCATTCCACGCCACGTATTTAGCTGAATCGAGCAAAGGCTGTCAGATGTTGCAACCCTTTTTAGGCTCAGGCTTTTTTTGAGATTGATGGAAACAAATGCATAGCTAAATTTAGCCCCGATGTCGTAAAACTATTTTCAGACCAGACGCTGAAGCTCAGCCTCCACCCCATTTTATCATGACGCGGATTTGAGGGTATTTAGTCAGTGTCTGCGCTTAGACTGACACGCAAGCCCAGGGCTCTCACTACTTTCGGGACTCTCATTATCAGCTTTGCAGACCCCACGGAGGCAGCTTGAGCTCCTCTAAAGAAAGCGGCCATGCTCCTTCGCTCCGGCGCCCTCCTCCTCCTCCTCCTCGCCCTGGCCCAGGCTGATCTTCAGAGCCTGGACCTGGAGTCTGACCAGGTTTCGAAGCCCCTTTTATCTACTTCAACTGCCCAGTGAGAGAGTATTTGCAGGACCTATGCACCCTGCACGAGGCAGCCCGCCAGACAATGCTCATCCTGGAGCAGTTCATGCACAAGCGAGGTTTTTCACATCCTTTTTCTGCCCGGAGAGGACTGATAGCCATCCTCATTTGCATACTGGGGGGAATTGTTCCTGGGCCGCTTTATTCCATTTTCTCGTCAGCATGATTGATGGATGAGGTCTGGGATTTGAGCGAATGATAGGAATGGGTGCAGGTCGGAGCAAGTCGGACTGCGAATTCTCCAGCCCCTTCAAGCGCCTGCTTAGCCTACGCTAAGACCAGCCCCTTCCCCCCCATTGCATCATTGCTAGGAAATCCCCATTTGCCAGTTTTCCACCCCTCACCGTTTCTCCATCCACCGCTTGTTGCTGATGCTGCTGCTGAGAGTGATCACAGCGAGAAGGCCCTTTCCTCCCGTTGACAAATAAAGAACGACCGGTCTTTCCCTCCAAGAATGCTCCACAATCAGCTCACTAGAGCTCCAAAACATTTTGCAAACGGCAATTGCAAACTACTTTTTCATGAATCTTCTTCAGCTGGCACTGGCAGGAGATAAGAAGGGCAAACAGAAAAAGGGGGGTGGTATGGAGACGGCTACTGCTAAGGCGGGATTTCCAGCCCAGCTCCCCGTCACGTGCATTGGCTTTTCCTTCCGCCTTCTACAAATCCCAGGACCTGACTGGTTGCCTTTGCTAGCATCGCTTGTACAGATCAGAGCATCTCAAACATTATCACTTGGCCTAAATTGAAACATTTACCCAAATGACCTAAATTTAGCGCCCAAACCAATTAATGCTCAGCAAAGGCACAAGGGCTTTGTTCGCGTCATCTTCTTTGTGCTAGGGAAGAAAGCGTCAAAACAGCCAAAAATATCCTGAAAACTAATTGAGCCCCAGAACAAAGAGTTTACGGAAAAGGCAGAGAGAGCAAATGCTGAATCATGGAAGACCCCCAATCAGAAGGCCTGCACCGGAGTTGTAAGGATAGGCAAACACACGCCTTGTAGCGATAGCAAAGCAGGCGGCCATTTCCCAGGCCCTATAAAGACCCGCAGAAGCTGGGAATGCACATTCAGTGCGCCAGCTGCCCCTCTCCATCCTCCACTCTGAGAGCAAGATGGTGAAGTCGGACGCAAACGGAGCTGCGGCCAACGCCAACCACCCGGAGGCAGATCTTCACCCGGAGGCCTACAATGTCTCCTTTCCCTTCCTCTCCACCTTCTCAGCAATGAGGTGAAGAATGCCCGGTTGCAGATCCACAAGGAATCCCTGAAGTTGGACGGGAGCCCCAACAAGGTCGGCCCCCTCTACGACAAATGGGCCAAGCAGTACGACGATGACATCGCCAAGATGTCCTGGATTGTCAGCCTTTGCTTTTCTTCCTTCGCTCTCAAAGCCGAGGCATCAGATGGATTCTCTAGGCGCCTAAAGTGACCTGCGCCTATCTGGACATGCTGACGCTGGGCGAGGACCGGTCGGCCATCCGCGTCATCGACGCCGGCTGCGGCACCGGCCAGGTGGGCGAGATCCTCGTCAAGGAGCTCGGCTTCAAGGACGTGGACGGCTTCGACCTCAGCTCCGGCATGGTCGAGGTTGATCTTGCCTTCCCTTCCCTCCTCTCCCTTCCCCCTCCATTCTCCCCTCCCATCCTCCACCGCCCTTCCTTCCTCCCCCCTCAAACTCTAAGCCCTGCCTCTAAGCCTCCAGTGTCCTTGGCCAGGTGGCGCGGGAGCGTGGGGTCTACCAGCAGCTGTGGGGCGACGCTGATCTCACCCAGCGCATCACGCCCATCCCCGACGACGGCTACGACCTGGCCGTCTCCTGCGGCGTTTTCACCGTTTCCTCCTTCCTTCCTCCCCCTGCCTCCTTCCATCATCCATCCGCTCTAAGGCGGGGCACGTGCCGCCCAGCAACTTCCGGGAGGTCATTCGGATGGTGAAGAAGGGCGGCCTCATTGTGGTCACCACTCGCCAAGAGCTACCATGACAACAGTGAGAAGTTCGTGCTCATTCCCTCTCTCTTCCCCTGTGCCTCTGCCTAACGGAATAGGGAAAATTGCAGCGTGGATGCGGTGATTGCGGAGCTGAAGACAGGAGGGTCTGGTGAGCGTGGTGGGATGAAGGACGTCGCCTACTGCCACGATGAGCCCGGCCACTACTGGGCCTCCGTCGTCTCTAGAATGCCCTTGTCCTTGCTGCTCCTTCTTTCTTGCTTTCTGCGAAGTTTCTGGCCTTTTGGCCCTCTCCTTTCCCCGGTGGATTGCGCATAAAATGCCGGTCTTGCGGCTACTATTACACCAGGACTGCACTTTGGGCTCCACACAAACAGCGAATGCAAGGAACAGGGAGCCACACAGATGGCGGGCAAGGTCTCTCTGCCCTGCAAGGTCCCCCGGCCCCGACCATCACTCATTCACACCTCCATCTGACCCAAATCTCAGGCGCTCCCAACTTTCCCCCTTTCTTCCTCTA
>JASANA010004568.1:0-22555 GCA_030248095.1 Ptycholaimellus sp. GST1_10
TAAGCTCTTTTGACCCTTCCTAGGTGTTCCCCTACCCCGAGGTTCTGGACGAGGAGCAGTCGGAGACGCTTCGTCTTCTCGTGGAGCCCACCACCCGATTCTTCCAGGTCTCCCAGCTCTCCTTCATCTTCTCTAAGAAACCGAGATAATGATCTCCTACAGAGGCTATTTTTCTCTCAAATTAGCTATTTTCTTTCTTGTTCTTTGAACATTAGGCCACAATTTCACAAATTGCGCATCCCATGCGCGCAAATATGCCCCTTGTCCTTGCCAACATTCGCTGGACCTTTAGGAGGTGAACAACGCGGACAAGAACGACCAGCTATCGGACATCGAGCCGAGCAGTCTGGAAGGCCTGCGAGAGCTGGGCGCCTTCGGCCTCCAGATCCCCGTCGAGCACGGCGGCCTCGGCCTCAACAACACCCAGTACGGGCGCCTGGCCGAAATCATGGGCGCCTACGACCTGGGAATTGGCGTCGCCATGGGTGCACATCAATCCATTGGGCTCAAGGGTTCCTTCTTCCTCTACTTCAATCCCCCTTAGAAGTTGATGAGGGAGGAATTGGGGCAGGTATTCTGCTGTATGGGACGCCGGAGCAGAAGGCCAAGTATTTGCCTGACTTGGCGGCGGGGAAGAAGTGGGCCTGCTTCTGCCTCACAGAGCCCTCCTGCGGCTCCGACGCCAACTCCATTCGTACCAGGTCGCCCTTGCATCATCGAGAGAGGATGGTCAATGAAACTGAATGATTATGAGATCTGGATCCTCATACGGGCTGGCATAGGCCCTCCTAGATCGGGTAGTCAAAGTTTTTGTGGTTGCCAGGGCAGAGAAGTCGGCGGACGGCAAGCACTACATCCTCAACGGCTCCAAGATCTGGATCACCAACGGCGGCCTGGCGGACACCTTCACCGTCTTCGCTCAGGTCCTAGCCTGATTTGAGTTTGATGGGTGATAGAAAGCTGGAGAGGCTCTCAGACGCCGGTGGAGAAGGACGGGGTTCGGAAGGACGCAGTGTCGGCCTTCATCGTGGAGCGTTCATTCGGGGGCCTGAGCCACGGGGCGCCGGAGAAGAAGATGGGCATCAAGTGCTCCAACACCGCCGAGCTCTACTTCGAGAACGTCCCCGTCCCGGTGGAGAACCTACTGGGCGAGGAGGGCGAAGGATTCAAGGTCAGTCCTCATTTCCAATCTTTTTTTTCTACGACCTGTTCATTTCAATTGTTACTGTTGGAATTTATGTTGCCTAGAGAAATTGAAAAACTGAACTGAACCCTCTCATCTCAACTGGAAACCCTTCTACCCCCACAACCAGGTGGCCATGAACATCCTGAACAACGGCCGGTTCGGGATGGCGGCAGCCATGTCGGGCGTCATGCGCGGCGCCATCGCCCAGGCCGTGGATCACGTCACCCAACGAGTCCAGTTCGGTCGCAAACTCCAAGAGCCCAGAAAGTCTCAAATCTATCCAGGCCTTAAAAGCCAGGCGGCCCAGTGCGTCTGGAGGTGCTGGAAGCCCAGGGCTACTATGAACTGTGACCTCCGGAGGCCACGTAGTCTGAACTCCGGGGGCTTGGCGACGAGCCCTTCAAAGTTCCAGGGATGAAGCTGGTAGAAGGAGGTGAAGAGAAAGAGAAACTTAGATGTCCTAGTCGTCCAAGAGCCCAGAAAGTCTCAAATCTATCCAGGCCTTAAAAGCCAGGCGGCCCAGTGCGTCTGGAGGTGCTGGAAGCCCAGGGCTACTATGAACTGTGACCTCCGGAGGCCACGTAGTCTGAACTCAGGGTGCTTGGCGACGAGCCCTTCAAAGTTCCAGGGATGAAGCTGGTACCAGGAGGTGAAGAGAAAGAGAAACTCATCTGTCATATTCGTCCAAGAGCCCAGAAAGTCTCAAAACTAGCCAGTCCTCAGATGCCAGGAGGCCCAGTGCGTCTGGAGGTGCTGGAAGCCCAGGGCTACTATGAACTGTGACCTCCGGAGGCCACGTAGTCTGAACTCCGGTGGCTTGGCGACGAGCCATTCATAGTTCGAGGGATGAAGTTTGTAGAAGGTTGTGAAGTTAATGTGATTCTTAGATGTCCTAGTCGTCCAAGAGCCCAGAAAGTCTCAAATCTATCCAGGCCTTAAAAGCCAGGCGGCCCAGTGCGTCTGGAGGTGCTGGAAGCCCAGGGCTACTATGAACTGTGACCTCCGGAGGCCACGTAGTCTGAACTCCGGGGCTCGGCGACGAGCCCTTCAAAGTTCCAGGGATGAAGCTGGTAGAAGGAGGTGAAGAGAAATATAAACTTAGATGTCCTAGTCGTCCAAGAGCCCAGAAAGTCTCAAATCTATCCAGGCCTTAAAAGCCAGGCGGCCCAGTGCGTCTGGAGGTGCTGGAAGCCCAGGGCTACTAACTGTGACCTCCGGAGGCCACGTAGTCTGAACTCCGGGGGCTTGGCGACGAGCCCTTCAAAGTTCCAGGGATGAAGCTGGTAGAAGGAGGGGAAGAGACAGAGAAACTTAGATGTCCTAGTCGTCCAAGAGCACAGACAGTCTCAAATCTGTCAAGGCCTTAAAAGCCAGGCGGCCCAGTGCGTCTGGAGGTGCTGGAAGCCCAGGGCTACTATGAACTGTGACCTCCGGAGGCCACGTAGTCTGAACTCCGGGGGCTTGGCGACGAGCCCTTCAAAGTTCCAGGGATGAAGCTGGTAGAAGGAGGTGAAGAGAAAGAGAAACTTAGATGTCCTAGTCGTCCAAGAGCCCAGAAAGTCTCAAATCTATCCAGGCCTTAAAAGCCAGGCGGCCCAGTGCGTCTGGAGGTGCTGGAAGCCCAGGGCTACTATGAACTGTGACCTCCGGAGGCCACGTAGTCTGAACTCCGGGGGCTTGGCGACGAGCCCTTCAAAGTTCCAGGGATGAAGCTGGTAGAAGGAGGTGAAGAGAAAGAGAAACTTAGATGTCCTAGTCGTCCAAGAGCCCAGAAAGTCTCAAATCTATCCAGGCCTTAAAAGCCAGGCGGCCCAGTGCGTCTGGAGGTGCTGGAAGCCCAGGGCTACTATGAACTGTGACCTCCGGAGGCCACGTAGTCTGAACTCCGGGGGCTTGGCGACGAGCCCTTCAAAGTTCCAGGGATGAAGCTGGTAGAAGGAGGTGAAGAGAAAGAGAAACTTAGATGTCCTAGTCGTCCAAGAGCCCAGAAAGTCTCAAATCTATCCAGGCCTTAAAAGCCAGGCGGCCCAGTGCGTCTGGAGGTGCTGGAAGCCCAGGGCTACTATGAACTGTGACCTCCGGAGGCCACGTAGTCTGAACTCCGGGGGCTTGGCGACGAGCCCTTCAAAGTTCCAGGGATGAAGCTGGTAGAAGGAGGTGAAGAGAAAGAGAAACTTAGATGTCCTAGTCGTCCAAGAGCCCAGAAAGTCTCAAATCTATCCAGGCCTTAAAAGCCAGGCGGCCCAGTGCGTCTGGAGGTGCTGGAAGCCCAGGGCTACTATGAACTGTGACCTCCGGAGGCCACGTAGTCTGAACTCCGGGGGCTTGGCGACGAGCCCTTCAAAGTTCCAGGGATGAAGCTGGTAGAAGGAGGTGAAGAGAAAGAGAAACTTAGATGTCCTAGTCGTCCAAGAGCCCAGAAAGTCTCAAATCTATCCAGGCCTTAAAAGCCAGGCGGCCCAGTGCGTCTGGAGGTGCTGGAAGCCCAGGGCTACTATGAACTGTGACCTCCGGAGGCCACGTAGTCTGAACTCCGGGGGCTTGGCGACGAGCCATTCAAAGTTCCAGGGATGAAGCTGGTAGAAGGAGGTGAAGAGAAAGAGAAACTTAGATGTCCTAGTCGTCCAAGAGCCCAGAAAGTCTCAAATCTATCCAGGCCTTAAAAGCCAGGCGGCCCAGTGCGTCTGGAGGTGCTGGAAGCCCAGGGCTACTATGAACTGTGACCTCCGGAGGCCACGTAGTCTGAACTCCGGGGGCTTGGCGACGAGCCCTTCAAAGTTCCAGGGATGAAGCTGGTAGAAGGAGGTGAAGAGAAAGAGAAACTTAGATGTCCTAGTCGTCCAAGAGCCCAGAAAGTCTCAAATCTATCCAGGCCTTAAAAGCCAGGCGGCCCAGTGCGTCTGGAGGTGCTGGAAGCCCAGGGCTACTATGAACTGTGACCTCCGGAGGCCACGTAGTCTGAACTCCGGGGGCTTGGCGACGAGCCCTTCAAAGTTCCAGGGATGAAGCTGGTAGAAGGAGGTGAAGAGAAAGAGAAACTTAGATGTCCTAGTCGTCCAAGAGCCCAGAAAGTCTCAAATCTATCCAGGCCTTAAAAGCCAGGCGGCCCAGTGCGTCTGGAGGTGCTGGAAGCCCAGGGCTACTATGAACTGTGACCTCCGGAGGCCACGTAGTCTGAACTCCGGGGGCTTGGCGACGAGCCCTTCAAAGTTCCAGGGATGAAGCTGGTAGAAGGAGGTGAAGAGAAAGAGAAACTTAGATGTCCTAGTCGTCCAAGAGCCCAGAAAGTCTCAAATCTATCCAGGCCTTAAAAGCCAGGCGGCCCAGTGCGTCTGGAGGTGCTGGAAGCCCAGGGCTACTATGAACTGTGACCTCCGGAGGCCACGTAGTCTGAACTCCGGGGGCTTGGCGACGAGCCCTTCAAAGTTCCAGGGATGAAGCTGGTAGAAGGAGGTGAAGAGAAAGAGAAACTTAGATGTCCTAGTCGTCCAAGAGCCCAGAAAGTCTCAAATCTATCCAGGCCTTAAAAGCCAGGCGGCCCAGTGCGTCTGGAGGTGCTGGAAGCCCAGGGCTACTATGAACTGTGACCTCCGGAGGCCACGTAGTCTGAACTCCGGGGGCTTGGCGACGAGCCCTTCAAAGTTCCAGGGATGAAGCTGGTAGAAGGAGGTGAAGAGAAAGAGGAGAAAAAAGCAGATGGGGTTAGGAGATGAGGTAAGGGAGGAAAAGAGGGCAAGCATTGGTGTTTAACCGTGCCTATTTTAGCCTGGTTTCTAAGAATAAACAATGTTTATTAGGTTTAATCGGTCAATCACTCGAGCGCACTGCGATAAATACTAATTTCTTTGTGTTTTTGTCATTTATTCGGTACAAAAATTATTCCCGCAGCCATCATGAAATTCATCCAAATACTGAGCGCTTCTATTATCCTTTGCGCTTTGTATTTTTCTTCTTTATTCAACATAAACATTGTTTGCGATCTGCCCTTGCAGACAGTCACCTCTATAACAGTCCTAATAATGTCTTGACGCAAGTGGACCAGCTGGAGGCCAGGCGCCAAAAAACCCACATCCACTCAGCGTCCCCTGGGCAACGGAAATCGAACTTTAGGCTGCCTTCCGCCCTTGTTCATTGCCTCTCAGGTCCCAGACGCCCTTTTGCCTGCCGGACATCCGCTCATTGCGCAACGGCTAACTGCTGCCAGCACTTCTGGGACAATCCATCAGCCGGCTTTGTTGGCCCCCCGACCCCCTGCGGAGAGCGCAGAGAGCGAAGGAGCAAGGTCCAGGAGGAACTGGGCAGGTGGAATTTATGGAGTTGAGGGAGTGGAGGGTAGGGAAAGGAAGGATGCAGGTGGAAGAGGAGAGAGGAGGCGAGATGCCGCTCTACATCCCCAACCGGCCTTACTCTGCTGCTGTCTACGATATGCCGGCTCAGCATAGCGGCTCACCCGATGCCAGGGTTACCCGCAGCCCCTGTTGCTACCCCACCTTTCATTATCACTTTCTGTCTGGGCGCATGTATGAAGAACCAGTTGGCATAAATCATTTATAATCTTCCTGTTCCATGCTGGACGTTAGGCGGATCTGAGAGTATCTGATCAATTGTAGGAGAAATTTAATTCAAGATTTTGCTCAAATTTTCGGCCTAAATTAATAAGAGGCAAGGACTGTCAATTGACAATACTGCGTTAATTTTGGTGTATTTGATGAATTGAAAATTATTGCTGATCTTATTGATGAGTGCAAAGTGAGCCAACTATTGAATGAGCCAACTAAATTGAATTGATTGAGTGAGCCAACTAAATGAATTGTGAGCACAGTTTATACTAGAACAGGAATTTCTGAATTTTTAATTTTTACCTTGTTAATGGGGTTTTTTTTCTTGGTAGGTAGGGCTTGGTATAAGAATGACTTTTTGCACGTATACTTTCATAGAGCTAAAAAATAACGAATGTCACATAGATTATTACACCCGATAAAAAAATTCCGTTTACACACGTAAAATGATTGGGTGAAAATGAAATTATACGGATGATATCGTAAACGATTTTTGTAAAATTCAGTTCTTCTGCTTAAGACATGTTTTGCGAGAAGAGCACGAATGACCCAAGGGTCGAGACCCATGGATTTTTGACCCCATTTTTATGATTGGTATCAATAGTACAATATGTGGGAAGTAAAATTCACCAATATACTTGGTGTTAAAACTCAATATCCAGGTCAGGACAGCTCTGTCAAGTTAGAGGTCGCAAAATTTGAGTTTTTGGCGATTTTTTCCGTAAAACTGAATTTTCATGCTCATTTCTTTGCCAAAAGTATTCAAATTTGGTATGGATCGATTCGTCTATATTAGCTGGACACAGCTATGCCAATAGTATTTAGATTTCTTACCAAAAATTTTCATATTTTATCAAAAAACCTAATCAATGCCATAAAACGAAAAATTGAAATTACACAAAAAACTCAATTTTCCTCAAAACATTTGTTCAAAAGTCTGAAAACCGACATCGTCATCGTATTCCTCATAAAATTCTGGCCCAGGAACTACTTTTAAAATTGCCATTTAGGTATGTTCCAAAAGAGATAATAGCCCGAACTTGAAGAGCATCAAAAATATGCCCCATGTTATAGCATAGGGCAATTTAGCAGATAGAAAATTTTGATGCTAAAAAACTTCCTACTCTTCAGTTAAACAGAATTACTCAATTTCCTTTTGGGAGCTATTCACCCTAAGCCTTATGCAGGTATTGAGCAAAAAAAATTGCTGGGTTTTAGTTAATATACATGAAAAATTATCCAAAGTGTTCGGACAGGTCGGAAATCCACCCTATGCTATAACATGGAGCAAAATTGACTAAAAAATTTTTTGTCTTGAATTTAGTTTTAAATGGCCTAAATCGATGCTAAGGCCGCAAATACACCTAAAAATATCATTTTCATGCTCAATTTCATCATATTTCGAAAATAATTGCTTTAAATATTTTTGTTCAAAATGGTCTTAAGAGGCAGTTTGCGAGAGGATTGAGAGGCCTTGTAGGAGGGGTATTCCACTTCCCAAAAAACGAAGGTTTGAGTTGGGAATCGTGAATAGGCTATGGTTTTCGTCCATTTAGTTGTGATCTCAGGCCAACAAACCCTGGCCCAAAATATGGCTTATTTCCTGAGAAATGGCCATTATTCTAACACCTACTTTTTTGACCTCTGGATGACCAAAAAATTAGTTTTTGGCCAATTTCAACTAACATTTTTTGAACAATCCCAGATCATTATATATCAATCGAACCGCAAAACTACAACAAATTTTATGGTCACAATGATTTGTTCCAAAAGAAAAAAGTTTTCAATTGATTTTTTAAAAAACCGATTTTCGCATTTTGCAATTTTTAGCACAAAAAAACTGATTTCTAAAAATGATCAAAAAATTCAAGGCTAAGACCTATCCTATCTTTTTATTTACATTCTTGCCGTCATTTTGATATATATAACATGTCTGAACTTTTTGTAAGGCTCGCAAAATTTTTTGATTGAAAATTGCCAGTCTGATTTTTGCCCTATGTTATAACATAGGCAAAAAATGACCAAAAAAATTTTATTCTCAAAATTCTAATTTTTTGGCCTGAAATGTTCATTTGGAATCCCCTACACGCCGCTGTATCATTTGTTTCCCCAGAATTTGTTTGTATCTGCTAAAATTGAAATGCCCAATTTCCTATGCTTCAACATTGCCTATGCTATAACATAGGAAAATGCGCATATCAGTTTGAGCAGATTGAGACTAGTTCTGGAGAAACAAATGATACAGCGGGGTGTAGGGGATTCCAAATGAACATTTCAGGCCAAAAAATTAGAATTTTGAGAACAAAAATTTTTTGGTCATTTTTTGCTTATGTTATAACATAGGGCAAAAATCAGACTGGCAATTTTCAATCAAAAAATTTTGCGAGCCTTACAAAACGTTCAGACATGTTATATATATCAAAATGACGGCAAGAATGTGAATAAAAAGATAGGATAGGTCTTAGCCTTGAATTTTTTGATCATTTTTAGAAATCAGTTTTTTTGTGCTAAAAATTGCAAAATGCGAAAATCGGTTTTTTGAAAAATCAATTGAAAATTTTTTTCTTTTGGAACAAATCTTTGTGACCATAAAATTTGTTGTAGTTTTGCGGTTCGATTGATATATAATAATCTGGGATTGTTCAAAAAATGTTAGTTGAAATTGGCCAAAAACTAATTTTTTGGTCATCCAGAGGTCAAAAAAGTAGGTGTTAGAATAATGGCCATTTCTCAGGAAATAAGCCATATTTTGGGCCAGGGTTTGTTGGCCTGAGATCACAACTAAATGGACCAAAACCATAGCCTATTCACAATTCCCAACTCGAACCTTCGATTTTTGAGAAGTGGAATACCCCCTCTGAATCCTTTCACAAACCGCCTCTTAAATGAGGAAGAAAACCAAGTGATCAGATGTCGAAATATAATGAAATTGAGCATAAAAATGATATTTTTAGGTGTATTTGCAGCCATAGTATCGATTTAGGCCATTTAAAACTAAATTCAAGACAAAAAATTTTTTAGTCAATATTGCTCCATGTTATAGCATAGGGTGGATTTCCGACCTGTCCCAACACTTTGGATAATTTTTCATGTATATTAACTACAAGAATAAAATGCTACAGCATAAGAAGCTTATGAATTTTCAATCATTAAAAAGAAATAGACAAGTTGTAAAACAATCGTGATTTATTTTGATTTGAATTTTAACAAGTTCATTTCATTGGTTTTGTCCATCTAAAAACTCCACTGGTCATTCATAAGCAGGCGGCAATTTATGGCATAAATAGGGTATTCTATCTTTTTTATCATCAATTTTCTTTAATTTTTAAATAATATTGAAAAATTAATTTATAAATAAATTTTTTAGATTAATTTTTTGTACTCCATTGAATTGAAGCATGATTCACTATAAAATTAATCGTATTGCAAATGCTAGCAAAACTTAATTTTGCCTTAGCTTGTTTCAATTTGATTTCGATATTGTTCATTCTCTACACCTAAAAAATAAATTTTAGTTTTCTCAAAAATAAACAATTTTTTTGAATTAATTTTATGGCATTTTATTACATTTTTTTCTCTTTTTTTGTTCTTTTCGTTTATATTACTTTTTATAAAATTTTTGTGCTCTTTGTGCCAAAATTGCCGCCTGCTTATGAATGACCAGTGGAGTTTTTAGATGGACAAAACCAATGAAATGAACATGTTAAAATTCAAATCAAAATAAATCACGATTGTTTTACAACTTGTCTATTTCTTTTTAATGATTGAAAATTCATAAGCTTCTTATGCTGTAGCATTTTATTCTTGTCTAAATCTTGTTCATGTGGAAGGCATTTTTTAATTTCCCACATGAACAAGGCTAGGAGTTTGCCACATGAACAATGCTTCGAGAAAATGGTGTTTGGCTTGGCAATTACTACCTGAGCATCATAGGATAATAATATATGTCCATGCACAAGCTGATAAAGTTGTTGCTGCGATTGCCCCTAGGATAATATAGTTCAGTCCTATGACAACCTGAGCATCAATTACAAAATGAGGGCAGCGGAACATGTAAAACTGTGCAGTTTAGCTTAATTGAAACATTGGGTAAACGGGTAGATGACAAAATCGAGCCAAATCTCTTTTACAAACGTGAATTGATTGAGAAATTTTGCCAGAAAACTTATGCCACCAAAAATATCACTAGATGGGCCAGGATATTTCCTAAAACACGTAATTCTTGGATTTTTGAATTTCGCTTTTATTCTAAAATGAGAGTACTTCAAAGACAGAGATGTCATGTTTTTTACCACTTTTTTCTGGCTTTTTCAAAATTTCGAAAATTCTAAGGCCAAAATCAAAATTCTACGATTTTCCCCCTCGAGATCTCCTTACAAGCTTTCGATTGGTGTATAAATGTCCATGGTTTTTTTCAATATCCAAGGCGCTGAATCTCGGGACATGCAACCACCCAAAAACACGATCACCCATTCATAACTACCGGGTGCGCCGCGCAAGTTTTGACAAAATTTAGACCTCAATAAGTCAGGATCAAAATAAGTTACATGCTTGAAATTTTAACACATTATACGACTAAGCTTCCTTAAAGAACCTATAAATTATTATTAAATTAGAATTATTTCTTCTAGAGTTATAGGCCTTTATGTGAGGGCAACCCAAATTTTGCCCGTTAACTCTGTAATTACAGTATTTTGCTAATTTCTCAGGTCCAGCCAAACATGATGGCTCACAATAACATACATATTTGCCAATTGTATGAACAATAACTATGGAAATTTGGAAGCATCTCGGATTGTAATTGTCAAAAATGTAATGATTAATGTCAAAAAATTAATGTAATTGTCAAAAATCCTAAAATCCGCTGTTGTGTCCATCAGCGAATTTTCAGACATTAGCTCCAATATATGCAATATTTTAGGCAATATGTACAACCATAAAAACAGCAATGCATTCAAAGGCTTAGCATTTTCCCTTTAGCTTATGTTGGTCTTCTATTTGAGCAATCATTGTTCTTTGGGCCTATGAAATGGAGTCCAAAATATGTCCCAAATTTTGTAATTACAGGGTAAACTGGCAAAATTTGCGCTGCCCTCACTTAAATGCCTATAACTCTAGAAGAAATGATCGCAATTTAATAAAAATTTATGGTTTCTTTAAGGAAGCTTAGGAGTACGTTGTGTTAAAATTTCAGGTATGTAACTTATTTTGGACCTGAGTAATTGAGGTCTAAATTTTGTCAAAACTTGCGCGGCGCACCCGGTAGGGCGCTGTCGCGCCCTAGGAAAAGCCAGCAATTTTTTTTGCTCAATACCTGCATAAGGCTTAGGGTGAATAGCTCCCAAAAGGAAATTGAGTAATTCTGTTTAACTGAAGAGTAGGAAGTTTTTTAGCATCAAAATTTTCTATCTGCTAAATTGCCCTATGCTATAACATGGGGCATATTTTTGATGCTCTTCAAGTTCGGGCTATTATCTCTTTTGGAACATACCTAAATGGCAATTTTAAAAGTAGTTCCTGGGCCAGAATTTTATGAGGAATACGATGACGATGTCGGTTTTCAGACTTTTGAACAAATGTTTTGAGGAAAATTGAGTTTTTTGTGTAATTTCAATTTTTCGTTTTATGGCATTGATTAGGTTTTTTGATAAAATATGAAAATTTTTGGTAAGAAATCTTAATACTATTGGCATAGCTGTGTCCAGCTAATATAGACGAATCGATCCATACCAA
Source organism: Ptycholaimellus sp. GST1_10 (assembly GCA_030248095.1). Classification (NCBI taxonomy): domain Eukaryota; kingdom Metazoa; phylum Nematoda; class Chromadorea; order Chromadorida; family Chromadoridae; genus Ptycholaimellus; species Ptycholaimellus sp. GST1_10. Next base: position 11,479 of record JASANA010004568.1, read on the forward strand.
ATTTGAATACTTTTGGCAAAGAAATGAGCATGAAAATTCAGTTTTGCGGAAAAAATCGCCAAAAACTCAAATTTTGCGACCTCTAACTTGACAGAGCTGTCCTGACCTGGATATTGAGTTTTGACACCAAGTATATTGATGAATTTTACTTCCCATATATTGTTCGTTTGATTCCCATTATAAAAAAGGGGGGTCAAAAAATCCATGGGTCTACCATTCGTGCTCCTCTCAAAAACCGCCTCTTAAATTAAACGCCAATAGCCCTTAATTTAGATTAGTATTGATAAAAATTTATTGCCTAGATTTTGAGACATAGCTTTCCAAACAAAGTCGTCAATTTACAGCGTCCATCAACAAATCCCCTCCAGTTTAATCGTAGCTGGTCATCTCAGGGGGTTCTGGAAAGGTAATCGACCTAAAAATTGATATTTTTCGGGGGAGGCTCCTTAGGCAATACCTAAGATAGAGTCTTGGGGTTTCAGATTCTCTACTTGCAGTTGTAAGCTGTAAGCAATAATAAAACGTCTTTTCGCCTTTTCTACTAGGACTCCGAGGTAATGCAATCATCCTTGCGCCAGTTTATTTCCGCCTTTCACTCTCCACCAACAAAGAACCCAAGAGTAAGGCTCCAGATTAATTTTCTCTTTCTGTACTTCACATTGAGCCGCGCGTGAGATAAAATGAGGCTCAATTTTCCCTGCAGACAATTGGCTCGCCTTGGGGGTTATTATCCTTCTTTTTCCACCTCATTTTCTCCTCCTGCGGATCAGATCACAGGGCCTAAAAAGGCTACTCATACTGAATGAAAACAGCCTGTTTACTCTTTTTTGCGGAGAGTGAAGGTTGGAGGCTGCAGGTGCCGTCGGTGATCTATGAGAGCATGCGAGGAGGCGGGGATGTGACGAGGCCGAAATCAGGCTTCCCTCAGACCCTCACGCGCCAGCTCGCCTTCCCCGAATATGCCGCCAAAGCGGAAGAGGTGCCTATCCCAGATTTCTTGCACCTTTTTAATAGTTAACGACCTCATATAGCATCAGGGTTATAATAATTAATTCATCTTAGTTATACCATAAAATATAGGATCATAAAAAACTGAGGTGACTAAATTTCAAGCTAAGGAGAACAAAATTTCGCAAAATTAAATTTTGTAATTAAATAGGCATTTTTCAAAAAAAAATTTAAAAAATGGCTTGGATTGGACGGATGATGCTAAGAATGTTGTGTCGTAGGAGGCAGCGGATGCGGCCAAGCTGAACGCTACGCGGCCCAAGCAGATCTTCCAGGCCCTGTTGAGCGAGGAGCTGTGGGACTGCTGTTTCTGCCGAGCCCTCTCCTGGATGGAATGCTCCCTGGGCAAACTCATCTTCGCTGTCGGTTCAGCTCCAATAGCTCATGCAAGAAATATACTTGGATTGTGAGAATTTCACGCTTTCAGGGTTTTTTGTGGTCATGTGCTGCATGTTCATCCTTTACGACAAGGAGAAAGAGTTGGACGATCGTTTAGCAATCAAATATGGCTTCGACACTGAGGTTACTTTTTCCTCAAAATTTTTGTGGAAACTTATTTTTTTCGCTAAAAATATGAAGCTTATCAATAAAATATGATAGTGCAGTTTATTAACATTCTGTGCAACAGTTTTCGACCGGTTTCAGCCACCAAACCTCTCTTCGCGTGGATCATTATCACCTGGCCTTTTTGTGATTATTTTCTACTTTTTACTTTTCTGATTGATTTTCAATCAATGAATGCAAATAAATATTGACCAGCCGCAAACACCATAAAGAACAGAGCAAAGTCCACCAAAGAATGACGTCAGGGTACCAAGGTCGCACGGAGTGCAGCGTTAGGGTGACTGGTAGGCAAGGGCAGGCTGGGTCAGATCTGAGCCCGTACCGTGACCTCACCTGATATCCCCACTCCTTCTCATCTTCACTCCTGCACAGCTACACCATGCGTAGCCACTCTACTCTCATCCTTCGTCAATCTATTCAGGCCGCCTGCCGAAGGTATTCCCTTTTTCCACGAGAATGGTGCATCAAAGAGATAGGCATTGACTTAGACAATGAAATGCGCAGGCTCTGAATAGGCTCCACTAGCAGAAGAGAGTTGGTGAGGGGCTTTTGAGGAGCTATGCCACGGCAGCCGAGGTGCAGCGGGCTCGGGAGGAGCGGATGGAGCGCTCTCGACAGACGGAGACGAAGGCATTCGCCATGAATATATTCCAGGGACGCATTGTCCCCGATCAGGTAAGGAATTCTGTCAAATTACTCGCCCCTGTTCAGACCCAGCTCTTTTGACCCTTCCCAGGTGTTCCCCTACCCCGAGGTTCTGGACGAGGAGCAGTCGGAGACGCTTCGTCTTCTTGTGGAGCCCACCACCCGATTCTTCCAGGTCTCCCAGCTCTCCATCACATCTTCTCTAAGAAACCGAGATAATGATCTCCTACAGAGGCTATTTTTCTCTCAAATTAGCTATTTTCTTTCTTGTTCTTTGAACATTAGGCCACAATTTCACAAATTGCGCATCCCATGCGCGCAAATATGCCCCTTGTCCTTGCCAACATTCGCTGGACCTTTAGGAGGTGAACAACGCGGACAAGAACGACCAGCTGTCGGACATCGAGCCGAGCAGTCTGGAAGGCCTGCGAGAGCTGGGCGCCTTCGGCCTCCAGATCCCCGTCGAGCACGGCGGCCTCGGCCTCAACAACACCCAGTACGGGCGCCTGGCCGAAATCATGGGCGCCTACGACCTGGGAATTGGCGTCGCCATGGGTGCACATCAATCCATTGGGCTCAAGGGTTCCTTCTTCCTCTACTTCAATCCCCCTTAGAAGTTGATGAGGGAGGAATTGGGGCAGGCATTCTGCTGTACGGGACGCCGGAGCAGAAGGCCAAGTATCTGCCGGACTTGGCGGCAGGGAAGAAGTGGGCCGCCTTCTGCCTCACAGAGCCCTCCTGCGGCTCCGACGCCAACTCCATTCGTAGCAGGTCGCCCTTGCATCATCGAGAAAGAATGGTCAATAAAACTGACTGATTATGCGACCTGGGTCCTCATACTTGCTTGCCTAGACCTCCTAGATGGAGTAGTCAAAGTTTCTGGTTGCCAGGGCAGAGAAGTCGGCGGACGGCAAGCACTACATCCTCAACGGCTCCAAGATCTGGATCACCAACGGCAACTTGGCGGACACCTTCACCGTCTTTGCTCAGGTCCCGCCTCTAATTGGCTGAAGATAGGGGTGATTGAAAGCTGGAGAGGGTCTCCAGACGCCGGTGGAGAAGGACGGAGTGCGGAAGGACGCAGTGTCCGCATTCATCGTGGAGCGTTCATTCGGGGGCCTGAGCCACGGGGCGCCGGAGAAGAAGATGGGCATCAAGTGCTCCAACACCGCCGAGCTCTACTTCGAGAACGTCCCCGTCCCCGTCGAGAACCTGCTTGGCAAGGAGGGCGAAGGCTTCAAGGTCAGGCCTTCATTTCCAATCTTTTTTTTCTACGGCTTGTTCATTTCAATTGTTACTGTTGGAAGTTGTTTTGCCGAGAGAAATTGAAAAACTGAACTGAACCCTCTCATCTCAACTGGAAACCCTCCTACCCCCACAACCAGGTGGCGATGAACATCCTGAACAACGGCCGATTCGGGATGGCGGCGGCCATGTCCGGCGTCATGCGCGGGGCCATCGCCAAGGCCGTGGATCACGTCACCCAGCGAGTCCAGTTTGGCCGTAAACTCCAGGAGTTCCAGGGGATTCAGGTCTGACGCCCTCTGGGGAGTAGCTGAAGAGGTAGGGAAGGCGGTCTGTTACAGGAGAAGCTGGCCAACATGGCCATGCGCCATTACGTGACAGAGTCCATGGCCTACATGATCTCGGGCAACATGGACTCCGGGGCCCAGGAGTACCAGATTGAGGCCGCTATCTCCAAGATCTATGGGTGGGGGCTTTCTCATCTCAGACCAGCTCAAGAGACCATGCCTGGTGCATCCACAGGTCAGAGTCCGGATGGTACGTGGTGGACGAGGCCATTCAGATCCTGGGCGGCATGGGCTTCATGCGAGAGACTGGCCTGGAGCGAGTGCTTCGCGACCTACGCATCTTCCGAATCTTCGAGGGTTCGGCCGCCTTCCTCTACTCCCCTCCATCATTCTCAACCCAACCTCCAGGCACCAACGACATTCTGCGCCTCTTCATCGCTCTCACTGGCATCCAGTACGCCTCGGGGCCGCTGAAAGAAATCCAGCAGGCTCTCAAGGTATGCAAACATTATTTCCCGATTCCAAAAACAAACCTCCAATGGCTTGCAGTCCTTCAACGTCGGCAAGATTGCATCCTATGGCAGCAAGAAGGTCGGCCAGCGCCTGGGCATGTCCGGCCTCAGCATCGACGCCCACGTTCACCCACAGCTCGCAGACTCCGCCAAACTCGTCCTCATCCTCTCCTTCCCTCATCCACTCACAGGGGCCATCTCAAACTGGGCTTGCAGCTGTGCAACGGGGTGGAAACGCTGGGCGCCAGTGTGGAGAGCCTGCTGATGCGCGAGGGCAAGGGCATCATCGAGAAGCAGGCGGCCCTCACCCGGCTGGCTGATGCCGCCATCGAGATTTACGGTTATCTCCTGGCCTTTCTTACAATGACTCAGAAATGATGAATGTTGACAGGGATGGGAGCGGCTCTGAGTCGATGCTCGCGCAGCCTGGCCACCAACAGCCCCAGCGCAGCGCATGAGCAGGCTCTTACACAGCTCTACTGCAGACAGGTTGGTTGGTGACTGGTCTTTGCCTTCCACCCCAATGCCATCTTTTACCTTCGGAGTTGATGATGACTAGAGGTCAGCCGTCTAACGTTACTCTCTTTAACCGTCTAAAGTGTTGAAACAGATGGCTGCCAAATTGACTATCTCCTATCGGACGGGGAAGAAAGTTTTCATCTGTTTTTTCACCGGCCTCATAAGAAGGCAAAAGTATGAACTGAAGACTTCCTTCCCCGCCCAATGCTGGAATGTGATGAGGAGGAGTGATGAGCTGTCAGGCTTCTGGACGCGTGCTGCGCAATCTGGGCACGGCGCTGGACAAGGCGGCGGCGGCGGACTTCCAGCTGGCGGGACAGCTGAGCGGAGAGCTGTGCGCGGCCGGCGGTCTCATTCACATCAACCCACTGGGATACTAGATTTTCTATGCTGCCTTCATCCTGCCACCAGTCTGCGATCGCTTTGCGTGTATATAGGCGAACATGTTGTGTTTTGGTAGGAGAAATATTTGTACTTTGGTGGCTGGAAAAAGCGGATGGGAGGCGGGCAGTGTGTGATTTATTTGCTCAATCACCCCTTTGCTCAATACACGGTTTGTTTTAGGAGCGCAATAGAATGTAAGACAAAGTACAATTTGAATATATTGAAATGGACAAACTTGGCAAACTTTGAAAAATGCTGCACTTGATTCACTAAAGAAATATATCACATACTAGTGGAATTTGCTGAGCCACCTGCATTTTGTTTTAGAAACAGGTTCCACTAGTATGTATTTTCATTGACTTTGAACTCGGGGCAATCAAATTATTGGGAGAAAAGAGATATAAATAGATTGTCCATATGCGTTTCTAAAAACTAAACAAATGCTCCGAATTACTAACAACTGCTATCAATACAATTAATTTGTTGAGTACTTAGAATCATTTAAAAAGTAAAGCAAGGCGTTCCAAATTAACTTCCTAGCAATACTAAATTGCGAGCTAAGCTCTACACTACCCATTATTAAATTTTATCAAATATTTTATCAAAAATACATAAAAATTATTGGCGTATCGCTCTCCATAAAGCGTTGAGAAAAAAAAATACAGTTGATTTCTCTCATAAAGTTAAGATGATTTTAAGAATAATAAGATAAAGAAAATTTAATGTTTGAATTTAAGAAATATTTCAACATTTATCCCGCTGTATACATGAACTTTGAACAATAATTGAGAGCAAAACAGGGCAAAAAGTTGGAAACGCTTCACGAATTTGCGTGTCATCCTTGCGCAGGGGCCATGCTAATCTTCTCTGTATTGTTCCAATTTTAGTATATGTCATTGAAATGACGAGTATGAGGCATTAAAACTCGTATATATCGATGCTAACTTCTGAGAAACGCGCCATTAGTGAGTAGACGACATCTGTATGTTCGCGTTTATCGATCTCGCTCAATTCTCCATGAATACCTACATTGTCAAGACGCACTGGGCTATTAGATTGAGCGGATTGCATTGTTCACAAGACTTGCTTCAACATAACCTATCTCCTCATTTTCATTCCAAAGGCTAAGTTATTCAAGAAGAAGGTAACACAACTGTAACTGCGCAACTGTTGGCTTATCATGCTGCATAGATAAATCATCAAAAATGCAACAAAATAAATTCCTAGAACCTATACGCCCAATACATAGAGCAGTGAGCGTTTTCCAAAGAATATTCAGGGCTCTCAGCCGCTCTTGCCAGAGGGCGAGACTGGTTGTACCTGAATACGTTGGGTAATAACCAACGAACCCATCTCTTCTTTTCCCTATGAGCCTCAAGCAAAAGCTCACGAACCTCAGTTGGCCCTACAAACGCTAGTTTCTTATTGATTCCGTTTTTCTCTGAATGCAGAGGGGCCTCTTGAGTTGATGACAGAGCCACCAAGCGGTCGGATGAACACATTGGCCCAGCTCCAAAATGTACTCCTGGCGACGCCAGATGGCGCCCTTGTCGCTTGGCACTGTTTACACGCCCTCTTTCATTGGCGTGGTCAATCAATGGCGAGGAGAGACAGAAAAACTTAGAGGAACAGAGTTGCAGGGAGCAAACAAATTGAAAGGGAACATTGTTTTCGTTGGTTATTACCCAACGTATTCAGGTACAACCAGTCTCGCCCTCTATACAGAGCGGCTGAGAGCCCTGAATATTCTTTGGAAAACGCCCAGTGCTCACCGCATTGGGCGTAACATACCGCCATTTGATGATAAAACTCTTGGTTCTAAATAGTTTTGTGAATGATACCAGGCACAGTAAATGAAAGAGACCAGTTGGCGAAAGAGTTGCAGATGTTGGGCCACTGATTCAATAACCAAAATTATGTTTCGACATGTGGCAGAAAATTTTTCCAGCATATTTTCCATCAACCTTTTCATCTAATCTGCCAGTTGCAGTCTTGTTCAATGAGCAGCAACAAAATATTAAATCAATTCAACTGGCAATTAACTTTTAACAATCCAATTCTTTAGTTTGAATGATCAATTTAATGAAAGGTAATTTAGTACATCTATGTGTGTACATAAAAGAAGGAACAAGGCTACCAGGCTGTACAACTGCGCGTTTTGAAACTTAACCTAGGGGGCTGAGGTGGTCAAAACAGAATAAGAAAGGGAAAAGGAGTAGGGAAAGCATCGCTTCTCGGCCTTTTGGCTAAGATCAAAGTGTAGTATCTGTTCTTATCAGCTTAATCTCTGATACGTCCCCTATTGGGGACAATGAGATTATCTGATTTTTGTGAACAGGCGGAATGTGGAGGCTTGCTTCCCTTCTGCCACGGGTTGGCCCAGTATTGCACTGCCTCTGGGATCGGCCTTTTACCCCCCAACCATGGGGGTCTCTATTGCTCTTATTCATGCTTACTCAAGGAGGGTTTACTCTGTGTCATATGAGGGTTATTCTAAGTCGAATAATTTCTGTAGAAATGACGTAACTACGTCCTGTTCATCACATTGGAGCAAGCAAGCATCTTGGAGATGAGCTAAAGGCGCTGGCTCAATCGCAGGCTGGATGAGGCAGTTGCAGTTGGTGTTCTGATAGCTGCTCCTTTGCCAGCACTGAGGATCACACTGAGTAGAAGCTCTTACTAGTCGCCATTTAAAAGCAATATGCAAAACTAAATTGCCTGTTAAACATTAATTACTTATTTTAAATTTGTAACATTGGCCTCCTCGGTACCAAGCCATTTGCTTAGATTGCTTCGTTAATGCAATTAAGGGGTATTAAGAGCACTTTGTTGTCAAAGTAAGCGGCAGAAATGATGAAACGAAGCTAGAAATGTGTTAGAAACTAAAACATAGCCGATTTTCCTTTGGATTGACCGTTTTGTAGGGAAAGCCTCCGTAGGCTGTTTGCTCCGTGCAAAACCCAGTTGCCAGCTTGAAATTCGACAGGGCGCCATCGCCAATGATCGCAATCACCTGTGAAAACCCTTTTCATAGCCCTCAAAAAAAATTAAATCTATTTCTCCTACCGGAATTTCCGCATAGGCTAGGTTCCGAAGGAGAGTGTGGACAAAAGAGTTGAGCTGATCGCCACTAACTCCAGATGCAGGCCAAACGGCGATGGTCTCAGCAAAACTAAAGCCGATCCCTTTCAGCATGCACGCCACAATCTGCAAGACTTCAAAGGCTGCAGCGCTAGCACTAAAAAAGCTAGCATTGGTTGCCACAGGCCGATTAGGCCCAGGGAGGCCAGACAGTTCGCGAAAGCTTTCCCACTCCAGAACCTCGTTGTCCAATGCCTCTAGATCAGTAAATCCCGTTTGTCTAGCAATCGTTTTTTTTTTTTTTTGCGTGCTTCTCAACGTTGCGTATTGCTAGACAAACGGGATTTACTGATCTAGAGGCATTGGACAACGAGGTTCTCGAGTCAGAAAGGCCTTCGCCAATTGTCTGGCCTCCCGTCAGCCTAGTCGGCCTGTGGCAACCAATGCTAGCTTTTTTAGTGCTAGCGCTGCAGCCTTTGAAGTCTTGCAGATTGTGGCGTGCATGCTGAAAGGGATCGGCTTTAGTTTTGCTGAGACCATCACCGTTTGGCCTGCATCTGGAGTTAGTGGCGATCAGCTCAAGACTCTTGTCCACACTCTCCTTCGGAACCTAGCCTATGCGGAAATTCCGGTAGGAGAAATAGATTTAATTTTTTTTGAGGGCTATGAAAAGGGTTTTCACAGGTGATTGCGATCATTGGCGATGGCGCCCTGTCGAATTTCAGAGCTGGCAACTGGGTTTTGCACGGAGCAAACAGCCTACGGAGGCTTTCCCTACAAAACAGTTCAATCCAAAGGAAAATCGGCTATGTTTTAGTTTCTAACACATTTCTAGCTTCGTTTCATCATTTTCTGCCGCTTACTTTGACAACAAAGTGCTCTTAATACCCCTTAATTGCATTAACGAAGCAATCTAAGCAAATGGCTTGGTACCGAGGAGGCCGATGAAACAAATTTAAAATAAGTAATTAATGTTTAACAGGCAATTTAGTTTTGCATATTGTTTTTCGATGGCGACTGGTAAGAGCTTCTACTCAGTGTGATCCTCAGTGCTGGCAAAGGAGCAGCTATTTGAACACCAACTGCAACTGCCTCATCCAGCCTGCGATTGCGACCCAGCGCCTTTAGCTCATCTCCAAGATGCTTGCTTGCTCCAATGTGATGAACAGGACGTAGTTACGTCATTTCTACAGGAGGAAATTATTGAGACTTAGAAATAACCCTCATATGACACAGAGTAAACCCTCCTTGAGTAAGCATGAATAAGAGCAATAGAGACCCCCATGGTTGGGGGGTAAAAGGCCAATCCCCAGGAGGCAGGGTGCCCGATATTGGGCCAACCCGTGGCAGAAGGGAAGCAAGCCTCCACATTCCGCCTGTTCACAAAAATCAGATAATCACATTGTGCCCAATAGGGGACGTATCAGAGATTAAGCTGATAAGAACAAAAATATTACACTTTGATTACAGCCAAAAGGCCGAGAAGCGATGCTTTCCCTACTCCTTTTTCCCTTTCTTATTCTGTTTTGACCACCTCAGCCCCCTAGGTTAAGTTGTCAAAACAAGCAAGTTGTACAGCCTGGTAGCCTTGTTCCTTCTTTTATGTACACACATAGATGTACTAAATTACCTTTCATTAAATTGATCATTCAAACTAAAAAATTGGATTGTTAAAAGTTAATTGCCAGTTGAATTGATTTAATATTTTGTTGCTGCTCATTGAACAAGACTGCAACTGGCGGACTAGATGCAAGGGTTGATGGAAAATATGCTAGAAAAAATCTCTGCCACATGTCGAAACATAATTTTGGTTATTGAATCAGTGGCCCAACATCTGCAACTCTTTCGCCAACTGGGTCTCTTTCATTTACTGTGCCTGGTATCATTCACAAAACTATTTAGAACCACCAGCTTTGTCATTCAAATGGCGGTATGTTACGCCCAATGCACAGTAAGCACTTGGCGTTCTCCAAAGAATATTCAGGGCTCTCAGCACCTCTGTATAAGAGGGCGAGACTGGTTGTACCTGAATACGTTGGGTAATAACCAACGAAAACAATGTTCCCTTTCAATTTGTTTGCTCCCTGCAACTCTGTTCCTCTAAGTTTTTCTGTCTCTCCTCGCCATTGATTGACCACGCCAATGAAAAGAGGGCGTGTAGACAGTGCCAAGCGACAAGGGCGCCATCTGGCGTCGCCAGGAGTACATTTTGGAGCTGGGCGAGGGTGCTCATCCGACCGCTTGGTGGCTCTGTCGTGGACTCGAAGAGGCCCCTCTGAATTCAGAGAAAAACGGAATCAATAAGAAACTAGCGTTTGTAGGGCCAACTGAGGTTCGTGAGCTTTTGCTTGAGGCTCATAGGAAAAAGAAGAAATGGGTTCGTTTTTAACTAGCCAACGTATTCAGGTACAACTACAAGTATCCCCCTATAGCAAGAGCGGCTGAGAGCCCTGAATATTCTTTGGAAAACGCTCACTGCTCTATGTATTAGGCATATAGGTTCTAGGAATTTATTTTGTTGCATTTTTGATGATTTCTGTCTGCAGCATGATAAGCCAACAGTTGCGCAGTTACAGTTGTGTTACCTTCTTCTTGCAATGACTTAGCCTTTGGAATGAAAATAAAGAGATAGGTTATGCTGAAGCAAGTCTTGTGAACAATGCAATCCGCTAAATCTAATAGCCCAGTGCGTCTTGACGATGTAGGTATTCATGGAGAATTGAGCAAGATAGATAAACGCGAACATACAGATGCATTATTATCACTAATGGCGCGTTTCTCAGAAGTTAGCATCGATATATACCAGTTTTAATGCCTCATACTCGTCATTTC
>JASANA010004569.1:0-14216 GCA_030248095.1 Ptycholaimellus sp. GST1_10
CATCTATTCAATGGACGATAGTAGGTATTCACTTCTCCCCCTCCCCCTCTGCCCGGGTCTCTGTGCCTCATGCATCTTGACTTATTCATAATTCTTCAGTTAAACTTGGGAGCCATATGCACCTTGTGGTGTAGTGGTGAAAGCGATTGGTAAGGTGGGTGAAACTGGAAGGTTCGAATCCTTCTCAGGCATTTATTTTTTTCAGTTTATTTAAAGTTGAGAAAACCATTCCTATTTATTTTTGTGTATTTAAAGTTGAGAAAACAACTGGTACCACCGCCAGGTCAAATGTCAAGCTATTTTCTCCCAAAATCGATTGCCCTGAGAATAAGCCAGAGAATTTCTCAAAAAAATTAGTTGAAAAAAACTTTTAAATTGCTAACATTTTCTTTTTGTTATATTTTGGAACAAGTCGTTTTATTTATTATTTTTTATATCTTGAATAAAATTTACATTAATTGTATAACTAACAGTATAAAATTTGTATTTATACATTTTATACTATTTTGAAAGTAGAAGAAATATCTGGCAATGCATCCGTAGGCCAAATGTGGGCCTCTTTTCTCCATAATTAGCGATTGCCTCGAGTAAAAAGTCAAGGAAATACAATTTCTACTAGTGGAATCTGCTCGTCATCTGCATTTTGTTTTTGGGCGCGCACTAGGAAAGAGACACTGAACTGCGCGCCAAAAACAAAATGCAACTGTCCAAGCAGCAGATTCCACTAGTAGAAATTGTATTTCCTTGACTTACCTCGAGGCAATCGATAATTCTGTAGAAAAGAGACCCACATTTGGCCTGCCAATGGTACCAGATATATATATACTAGTAATATAGGTCAGTGGCCGCGCTCCGCGCGGCCACATTTTGTTAGAAGTTATGCTAACATGCCCCAAGTCTTGCTAAAATACATCTCCTCAGAAAATAGATTTCTGAAGATTTCCAAAATAATATTTTTCAAAAAGGGCTGTGCAGAGACTGCTTTAGGTCACTACACAGGAGCAAACAACTCTAGGACAAACATGAGGATACTCTAGGAGTAAATGCATCACATTGTCCGAGATCCTCCTTATTCAACCTTGCCTTGAAGGATTACTTAATTCATCTCAAAAACATCAGACTCCTGGGTAGGCCAGAAAGCAAAAAATTGTCATGTCACTCCATTTTTTTTCAAAAAATTTATTTGAAAGTTTTAACAAGTATATGGCGCAGAGCGCAATAGGTGACCGCGGAGCTTCATGCCTCATAACTTCCCAGGCAACCTTGTACCAGGTATTAATGCTCTCAATAGTGTAGTGTTTCTGGTACAAGAATAATGATTATTTGTTGCATTTAAGGTCCATTGCATTTGTTTTATTAGTGAGAGCACAATATATTCAAATAGTAAAATGCAAAAAAATAATAGCAAGATGGGCAAGCATGGGTTGAAATATGGTATCCCAATGTAGAATGCAGTATGTGGAGAGGAATAGGTTTAGCGGGGCAAGGTATTCATGGGAATGTGGCCACAGTTTGTACATGGGTGGTTCAGTTGGCCCATTCCTATTCGGCAAAACCTGGTTCCTGTAGAGCATCCACCACGCCAGCAGAAGCAGAGGACTGAAATTGAGAAATAAATGAATTTTGATATTATTCCTGATAAATTTGGTTTTTACCCATTGCCATAGCTGATGTAAGGGCCAACACCTTCAGCGCAAAGGCAGCATCGAACTCCTTCAATGATACATCATCAAGAAATGGATTGAAATTGAGGTACCCACTTTGTAGTGAGCTTTGGCCTTCAGGTACACATCCAGAGAAGCTTTCTGGACCAGCTGTGAAATATCTTTTGTTTTGTCCCATGCTGTTTTGTCCCATCCCATAATTTCTATAAAAAAAGTTTGTCCCAATCCGTTGAGAATTGACCCTTTTACAGCATACCCAAATTTTCAACCTTTCTACCCAAAAAAGTAATGTTTCAAATGCTCGGAAACCGGTTCCACCCCACCAGATCTTCCTAAAATAGCATTACCTTTCAGGAAAAAAAAGTTTGTCAAGATCCGTTGAGAATTGACCCTTTTACAGCATACCCAAATTTTAAACCTTTCTACCCAAAAAAGTAATGTTTCAAATGCTCGGAAACCGGTTCCACCCCTCCAGATCTTCCTAAAATAGCATTACCTTTCAGGAAAAAAAAAGTTTGTCCCAATCCGTTGAGAATTGACCCTTTTACAGCATACCCAAATTTTAAACCTTTCTACCCAAAAAAGTAATGTTTCAAATGCTCGGAAACCGGTTCCACCTCTCCAGATCTTCCTAAAATAGCATTACCTTTCAGGAAAAAAAAAGTTTGTCAAGATCCGTTGAGAATTGACCCTTTTACAGCATACCCAAATTTTCAACCTTTCTACCCAAAAAAGTAATGTTTCAAATGCTCGGAAACCGGTTCCACCCCTCCAGATCTTCCTAAAATTGCATTACCTTTCAGGAAAAAAAAAGTTTGTCAAGATCCATTGAGAATTCGCCCGGGGCCAGCATTTCCAGATATATATATATATATATATACATATCAGGACAAAAGTTTAGTAACCTCTATAGACCGCGGAGCGGCCCTTCGGGCCGCTCCGCGGTCAAAAATAACCAATTCATTTTATGCAGAACTGTTATAGCTTTAATTTAAAAAAAAGTCCGACAGAAAAAGTTAAAAAATGGTGGATTTATGAAGTTTCAAAGTCAAAAAAGGACCAAAAATGCCAAAAATGCGCACGTTTTCGATTATTTCATATTGGGCTGGCGCGAACGGAGCTTAAGCGGAGTGTCAGCGCAAAGCCCCTCTTTTCGACCTAGGTGTACGTTTTTGGGGTTATTGCTAGATCTCAATTTTGATAAGGCTGCTGCTCGTCACAGAAAGCTCCAATCGTTTTAATTCTTTTTGCAATGGAAAGAGCAACATCGAATTGACTATAGTTTATCTTTTGACTTTTGCCCAAAACTATTTATTTAACAATGAAAAATGCCAAAAACCATTTGTCCGAACTCCTCCTTCTTCTCCTTCTGCTCCTTCTGCTCCGCATCTATTCAATGGACGATAGTAGGTATTCATTTTATCCCCCCGCCCCCTGCCCCCGGTCACTGGGCTTTATCATATAGTCATTTATTGATAAATCTGAAGTTAGGCTAAGGTGGCATATGCCGCAGTGGTGTAGTGGTGTACGCGATTGGTCAGATGAATGATCCTGGCAGGTTTGTATCCTTCTCAAGCATTCTTTTTTATTTTTGTCTGTTTAAAGTTGAGAAAACAACTGGTATCATCGGAAGGCCTAATGTAAAGCTCTATTTTCCCAAAAATCGATTCTCCTAAACAAAATCTAAGAAAATTTCTCAAAAATTTTTATGTTTGCCTATAGATTTGCATTGTAATTTCCGATTTGAAAATTTTTTTTTAAGTTTTTGTTTTTTATTTTTTTTATTTATCTAATAAAATCTTAGCTAAATATATAACCAACATTATAAAATTTGTATTTATACATTTTATACTATATTAAAAGTGGAAGAAATATCTGGTACCATCGGCAGGCCAAATGTGGGTCTCTTTTCTCCAAAATTTGCAATTGACTCGAGTAAAAAGTCAAGGAAATACATTTTATACTAGTGGAATCTGCTGCGTCATCTGCATTTTGTTTTTGGGCGCGCATGGAAAGAGACAATGATCTGCGCGCCAAAAACAAAATGCAACTGTCCAAGCAGCAGATTCCACTAGTATAAAATGTATTTCCTTGACTTTTTACTCGAGTCAATTGCAAATTTTGGAGAAAAGAGACCCACATTTGGCCTGCCGATGGTACCAGATATATTCAACATTCTCCGTGCATGGATCCCCCCAAATAATTTTAAATAACTCATCAAGACCGATACAAAGAGCTATCATATGCCATGATAGGTAAGGAATCCAGGGAGCCCCGAGACCCCTCCTAAAATGGCATCACGCGTATTATATAAGATATATATATATATGCGGAAAGACGGACGCAAAAATGGGGTAACTGCTTAAGCTGGCCTTGGCCGCCCGCCGCTTCGGGCAGGGCGCCAGAGCTCCTCTGGCCTCCGGGCACGGGTGCTACGGCCCCTACGCTTCGCCTAGCATGCTTCGCATGCTAGGCTACGCTCCGGGGCCTCCGCACCCATGCCCTTCGGCCTCCGGAGCTCTGGCTGCCCTGCCCTCCGCGGCAGGCGGCCTTCGGCCGCGCCAAAAGGCAAATAAATACAATTACGTCTAGTGGAATCTGCTGCGTCATCTGCATTTCTTCGTAATCGTCATCATCCTTTTCAAGCAATCGACCAAAGGGCTAGCCGTCTCTTTTAAAAGATTCTCTGATTGTCTGCTATTTTTGCACAGCTCTCAGTCAAACGATAACGTAAAATCAGATCTGTTCCGCACATTGACTACATTTCAAGCAAGGGAAGCACAGCGCAAGGCCATCTTGAACTATCTTCTCGTTTTGCTCCCTACAACAACCTTTTATGCGGTTTTTTAGGGGAAAAAATTTTTTGAGAAGCTTGAGAAGCATTAGCTCACCCAATTGACAATTTTTTTTGAATATGCATTTTAAAATTGCTTCTTGGCGCGAGTTTCTTGGCGCTTTCATGTGTGAACTTTGTTTCGTTCGAGCGTTTACAGGCTGTTAGGGAGAAAAATCTTTGTGATTGTGATACTCTTTTTAAGGTATCAATTGGCGTATAGTAGATAAAATACCGGCCATCTAAAACTGTCATTGCAAATTAAATGTACAAAAAACTATTTTTTTCGATCTATACACAAGGAGTATACTGCATTTTATCCTAGAAAACCGTTAAAAAAAGCCATGGCTCGAATGGTTGTCAATCATTGAAATCCGTTGAGAGTTATGGGAGCTATGGGCAAAGGTAAAATTAGCCATTCTTTAAAAATCGCCGAAAAATGGAAAAAACTTAAAATTATGTCGTTTCGGAAAATAATATAGAATATATTTTGACATAAATACTGTATGAAAACGTAGCATATTGCGTTTCTTTAGTATGTTAGATTTTGTAGCTTCATTGAGGCTTCAATGAGGTTTGGTTTTCTGTCTTGGTTATCTGTTATTACAATTATTACAATATTATTACTATACAATACAATACATCACAGTATGGGCGGTATAATCAATGAGTGGAAGAGGAATTGGGCAGAAAACTGAGGCATCTTCACGTAGGTAAAATCGAGAGAGCCTTGGAGTTGGCCATCTTCAGTCTGGAAGCGACTTTGCATTCGAAGCGAAGGATTCGCCTCCAGGAATCTGGTCAGCTTCTCTTCCAACAGCCTTTGCCCAGTCTCCAGTCCGGCCTCATTTTGACCAAACCGTACATGTAGAAAGTCAAGGACCAATCGAAGACCCCTCCCAGCAAAGGTGAGCAAGCTCAGCAGAGAGTTCAGCGACAGAGCCCACATCCTCAGCTTCCGCAACTTTGGACAGTGTCGCAGCAAAGCCCAGATCGCCTGCTCATCATCATGTTGCCTTGGTGCCTTCAGAAGCAGTCGCTCCAGACTGGTCGGCAGCTGGAAGAGTGATAGCTCCGGTAGCTGGACAGATTGAAGCCAGGGCAGGAGTGCGTTGAAAACCTTGTAGTTTGCCACCTCGAGGCCTTGCAAACGGCACAGGAGGCTGGGCAGCCAAGGCAACTGCTTCAAAACCAACTCCCTGTCGGATACCGTCAGCTCCAAGTGTAGCCGGCGAATGCCATGAACATTGATGTGCTCTGCCAGCTGCTGTAGCTCGAGGAGCCAGTCGTCCGTTTTCTTGGTCAATGACCCGTAGTTTTGCCGGACGCAGATGCTGAGAGTTGTGAGGTGGCTGACGTTGCAGAGCTTGCCAGAGAACTGAAGCAGACGGCTGAGGCTGCCCTTCTTGCAAGGAAGCGTGCGCCTCACCACATGCTCCATGGAGAGCTCGCGCCGTTGGAGGTTGAGCTGTGGCAGGTGGCTGAGGTAAAGGCTCATATGGCTGCTCAGGTCGCTTTGGTGGATTCTCAGTAGCAGCGTTCGGGCTCTGGAGTGGCGCTGTACAATGCTGGTGAGAGCTCGACAGGTGCCTCCAAGCCTGGCCCAGTCTGCGATGCCTAGGCTGTCCACGATTGCTGCAGCTACGTGGGGCACGCTTTCCAGCAGACAAAGCAGCGCATTGCTTCGATTCGCTTCGGCTGCCGTCTTCTGTAAACAGTGGACACTTTTTAGTATCGTTTTAGACCTAGAGAAATTAGAATTCGAGATTGCTCCTAATAGATCTTCTTAGCTGCGAAAAAAGTATGGCAAGCTATTGAATAAATAGTTGTAATGAGGAATGTGAATGCCAACCGTATCCCGTGATGCAGAAGAAATTTGGGCGATCTTTCGCTTGAGACCACGACGGTTGTCCATGACCACTGATTCGAATTTTGCCTTGAGCTTCTTTGTGAAAAATGAGAATAACTGGGTGTGTATGTTGGACGTTGATAAATTTTAGAGATTGATGATCTGATTGCATCTTAATCTGTCTTCATCAAGTCATGGTGTGGACGCAGTCGATTTGAAAAGGCCAACTACGCACCGGGTTTGACAAAACATGATTCAAAATATTTCTAGTCCAGTAAAAGCTAGAGCAATGAAATTTTTACTGAATGTAGGCCCACCCATGTTTAGTTTGTGCATGAATTTGCAGACTTTTTCAATCAGCCAAACTGGAGAAAAATTCATTTAAGTAAAGTTACTCAAAAATTTATAATTTTTCTCTGGCCCAGTACAAGCTTTTGAGTTTTGAGGACTATAAAAATCCATTTTGTCAATCGCGGATCATCAACAGCAAAACAAATCACAATCCATTCCATTTGTCAGGAGACACTTCGAAACAATCGATGAATCCGCTTCGAATTAGTCTTTCGGTTGCGGCTTTCTCCACAATGAAGACCTCGCCTTCACTGAATGCCCATAACACCTGTTCCCAATTCGTGGCAAACGACTGAAAATAAACCCGCATTCTGACTTGTTCTTCTGGTGCATCTGGACTTTGTCTTTCCGGGAAAAACGAAAGCTGCAGGCACTGCACTGGTAGGGCTGAATTTGACAGCAGGCCAAAACGTGCCTTAGCAAGCCGGTGTTACGGATTTTCCTTGCATGGGGACAGGACGGTCACGCGACCACCCTGTTTAAACAGGGCGGTCGTGGAGGGACAGGGTGGTCATGATCAAAATTGGCTATGTGTATTGTTTTTCAGTATTTGAAAGCTCAATACTATTGCTAGCAATAGCTATGCAATTCTGTGAAGTGAAGGCTTGTATTTCTCTATGATTGTTGCAATGGGCCTATATTTGAAAATGTTGATAAACATGGTGGTCGCGCAACTGCCCTGTTTAAACATGCTGGTCGCGCGACCGCCCGGTTTAAAAAGGGCGGTCGTGGTCGGACAAGGTGGTCTTGGCTTTCCAGTGTTGATGTTCCAGTGACATTTTGACACCTAGTTGATGTTGGATATGTTCAAATATTATGTTTTTATTGGATGGGGGGCATGCTCCAGTTGAACCCATGTTGTGCTGCACCAGAGCACACTTGGATCCCTTTTGATAGCCTTTGCGAGGGGAGCAGAGTTGGGTGGAAGCTATTATCGGAAGTAGCCAATTACAACCGGAAGGAGGCTGGAAGTTAGTAGGAAACAGGAGAGGAAGGGCAGCACCATCACCTTACATTCTATCAACACTGAGGAGGTCCGGCCTTGGTAGGCCAGACCCCTCAACCACTTTACAACGGAACCATGATCTGGTACTGAAGGACTCCTGAGTCCGCACACTGCCCGGGGGCCGGAAGTGGGCTTCCGGTACAGGAACTGTGACCGGAAGTCCTTCCTTAGGCAGTAGCAGAAGGAGCAGGCAAGGGTTAGTGGTAGGGGGCTAAGTAGCAGAGAGTGTATACATAGGGGCACATCATGGGTGGGGTTCGCGGTCGGGTTCTATCGGCGCCAGGTCGCTGGGATTGGCACGTTCGGGCCCGGCGTTCGCGATCGCGATTGATGGCTGCTCCGGAGGTCGTTTTTGGAGTCGTGTGAGATAGGTACAGTGGTAGATTGCAAGCTAAAATACCATACTTGGCATACTATAACATAAGTAGCATTTACATGGAGAACTCTTTTATCTACCCCCATGCCTACAAAATAACATGGGCAGTTTATACCCACATGCAAAGTAAATACATACAAAGCATACAAATACATATGTAAGCAAAGATTATACAAGAATGTAAGAATACATGCTATGCATACATACAATATATTACCGATTTTGCATTGGAATAGTTGGAGGACCACCATGTCTGTGGCGGACATGGTGATCTAAATTTTTTGATGTGTTGTTATTTTTTTATTTTAGCTCTGTAGCTTACCTCAATTCTATGCAGTTGTGCTTAAAACACTGTAAAACTGCATGTTTGTGCCACCTCGCAAAAATGAAGCATGACCAGCATGTTTAAACAGGGCAGTCGTGTGACCGCCATGTTTAAACATGGCAGTCACGCAACCAGCATGTTTAAACATAATGGTCGTGTGACCGCCCTGTTTAAACATGCTGGTTGTGCTACATTTCTGGCAAGTGGCATAGACAACCAAGAAGAAAGTGTTTGGTGGACAAATGCATCAATATAAGGTGATCTACATCATCAAAATGATAAAAAAAATCCACAGTAGAAAAATCAGGACCACCATGTCCATCACAGGACCACCATGTCTGTTATAGACACAAGTGTCCAAATGTTGTTGTTATTTGTTATTTTCTTGCTGTCTGTGGTTATTCTGATGTTTATCCGCTACACCAGAAATAAGTGAATCTTGGCTGTAAATATGCATAAAGACATCGGAATAAGAAGAATAATGCATGTTTGCGAAGCAAAAGTGTTACATTGATCGTAAGATATCATTGATGCTACATGTGGCAAAGAAGGAAAATTTGTTGTGAATCTAATTGAATAAGAAGCGGCTTGGAAAGAGGACTAAAGAATTGAAAATAATCAGTGTCAGCGGGTGCGGGGAGGCTCCCAGGAGTAGTCACGGCTTTTGCGCTTGGGCGGGGTGGCGGCTAGGTGGGGCTGCGGCGAATGAGGAGAAGGATCTGAAGGACAGATGAAAGAGGGGGCTGAAGGACAAGTGGAAGAGGAAGCTGAAGAACAGATGGAAGAGGAAGCTGAAGGACAAGTGGAAGAAGCAGTAGCAGAGGAGGACGAACATGATGGAATCCACATAGAACGAAGCAAACCAATAAACTTGCCCATAATCATTTGCTCTTTCAATGCCTCATTTTTAGCTGCCCAGATTCGCTCAAGGTCTGATCCAGCCTGCAGGCCACTAGGAGAAGTACATTTTGATTGCTGTAACTTGCCAGGTGTCTCTTAATCATTTCACAGCATTTTTCCACTATAATGGCGGTTTTTGGCTTTATGATGGACTTACATCACATTTGGGTGAACACATTACTTCCTATTCAGATCTTCTCAATTATGCAGCTTCAAATAATCTAAAGCCATTGCTCGCCATTTAAGGTCGCCTTTTCCCCTTAGCCTTATCATGGATTCATTTTTCATTGCTGCCATATTGATAAATTATAGTCAGATTTTTGCGCGGCCGAAGGCCGCCTGCCGCGGAGGGCAGGGCAGTCAGAGCTCCGGAGGCCGGAGGGCATGGGTGCGGAGGCCCCGGAGCGTAGCCTAGCATGCGAAGCATGCTAGGCGAAGCGTAGGGGCCGTAGCACCCGTGCCCGGAGGCCGGAGGAGCTCTGGCGCCCTGCCCGAAGCGGCGGGCGGCCAAGGCCAGCTTAAGCAGTTACCCCATTTTTGCGTCCGTCTGTCCGCATATATATATATATATATATGTGTCTTTCCGGGGCCGGGCCTCCGCGGTTTTTCAACGAAATTGGCTAATTTTTTGCATGAAGGTCCTTCTGGGTGGTATCTCCAGGCCATTTTTTGGGATGGGCGTAATTTTTCGATTTTCGCCCAAAACTCAATTTTTTGATGTTTCAAAATACGAAAATTCATAAATCACTTGTTTTTCAATGAAATTGGCTGAATTTTGGCAGGTACGTCCATCAAGGTGATATCTTGAAGCTGGCAAAAGGAATCTCCGAAATATTAATTATTTCCCGATTTATGGAGAAAAACCTAAAATCTTGATGTTTCAAAAATTCGAACATCCATAAACCGATGGTTTTTCAATGAAATTGGCTGAATTTTGGCAGGTACGTCCATCAAGGTGATATCTTGAAGCTGGCAAAAGGAATTTCCGAAATATTAATTATTTCCTGATTTATAGCGAAAAACCTAAAATCTTGATGTTTCAAAAATTTGAACATCGATAAATCAATGGTTTTTCTATGAAATCAGTTGAATTTTGGCATGAACGTCTATCAAGGTGGTAAATTGAAGTTCAGAAAAGGACTTTTTAAAATGAACTCTTCATATTTAGTCAAAAACCTAAAATATTGATGTTTCAAAAATTCGAACATCCATAAATCCCTGAGTTTTTAATAAAATCAGCTCACTTTTGGCAGTGATTCATATGGGTGGTATAGTAATGTTATTTGAGGTTTTTATTTGGACCAAAGGCCGCGCATCTTGGCGATAGCCGAGTATACCTTGTCACTAAACACACCTTGCATGACCATTAAACACACCTTGCATGACCAAAATGCTCCAGGAACCACTTTTCAAAATAATTCTTTCTTTATTGCAAAGAGGAAACGCAGTTTGGTAATGCTGCAAAGCAGGGAGTTTCAAAGCAGAGTAGGTTGGGCTATGGCAGACGAAGCAGTTTCTTCAATGCCAGCCCTGTCCCTCAATGAAATCATATCGTCTGCCATAGAAACCAAAAAAGGGGAAATCGATCTGCTCACCAGCTGGCATCACTTAACTCTGCCTAACAAGCAATTTCCAATTCAGTTTGCAGCTAAACGTGCAAGATTGCCGATTTGAGCCCCAACCATGCCAGCCTCCAATGCAAGATTTTGCTGCCACAAGGAAAATCCGTAGCACCGGTTATTCTTTGTCCCCTGCAAAGATTGAGTGCAAAATGTTTTTCCTGAAAATAAAGCGTTACTGATTTCTGGTGCCTAAATGAAGTTGTTTGCAGCACCGTTGGCAGACGGGTGAATCAGCAATGCCATCGTGATTCAAGCTGGATGATTTGGCGGTCTTCGGATTGTCTAGGACTTTACCAATTGGTTCAGATTTGAAAGTGGCAGTTGAAAAGTTTGAAGTGATTTCATGTTCTTTTTCTCTCACTGGCTGACTTATAAGAGCAGGCGACTGGACTTCTTCCAGGCACTGAAGCCAGGAGTCTGAAGGCAGGTTGAGACTGGGCATTGGGTGTTGGAGGAGAATGGCGTGAGTGACTGCTTCGGAAGCGAGGCTGGTGTTGAAACTGCATTCTTCACAGCTCCATTTTGGGAGGCTGGAAGTTGATCCGAGATGGACCCGATTTAGATGGAGGGGTAAAAGAGTGCCGGTCACATAGATAAAACAAGCAGAGCATTTCATTTTTAAAATGTCTGTCGAAAATAAGTTTTGCTTGGTTGCGCCAACTCAATAGGTTTTGGTCTCAAACAGCAATAGTCCAGAGCGTTATCGAGATCCCGATCCCCTATTGCGCACACAGCAGCTGTGATAAGTAAGACCCAACCAGCTGTAAGCCTGCTCTGCCAAACTAGCTCAGAGCCTGCTTTCTGCAAGAAACGAAATCATACCGTCGGCAACTGCAGTGAGTGCGATGGGGTGTGAAGCAGCTCCACTGGCTTTGCCAGCTTGTGCCGCCCATGCCATTCATCAGCGCTTTGCTGCAAGGATGACTTCGCCAGTTGACTGGATGCGGGCGCGGAGTCCGCAGTCTCACTCTCGGCGAACTGCTGGAGCTGGTGAAATGCTGCCTCAACCACAGCCTCCAAATGAAGCAGTGCGAAATTTACGTGAACTACGAGGAGGATCTAGGGCTGTTGCCCCAGTTCCTCCAACGCCATCCAACCCTTCGCCTCAACAGCAGTTTGTGGAAGGAGAAAGGGAACGAAGACGACATTCGGACCAGCTTCTTCTGCACATCCACTATATACCCGCTATTTTTATTTCAATGTGAAGATGCTGAAATAAGGATGGATTATGATTGAAAATTGCATTTTTCTATTTGTTTGACCCCTGGCTAGACATATGGAAGAATAATTGGACGTGCTGGCGGCTCGCAGGCAATTCCCAAAAATCGTAGAAAGTTGGCGATAGATTTTTGGAGAAAAAGAAATAGTGGCAACATTTTTCGCAACCAAATTCTCAGCAGATCATCAACACACCGCTATAGTAGGCCTAAAGCAAAACAAATCAGTCCATTCCATTTGTCAGGAGATACTTGGAAACAATCAATAAATCCGCTGCGAATTAGTTTTTCGTTTTCAGCCTTCTCCACAATGAAGACCTCGCCTTCACTGAACATCCATACCAACTGCTTCTAATTAGTGACAAAAAACTAAACCTGCATTCTGATTTTTTCTTTTGGTGCACTTGGACACTGTCTTTCCGGGAAAAACGAAGACTGCAAGCACTGCACTGGTAGGGCTGAATTTGACAACAGGGCAAAACGTGCCTTAGCAAGCCGATTATTCTTTGTCCCCTGCAAACACTAAGGTTTAAGAAATTTTTTCCCGGGAAGAATATGTTACGGATTTCTAGTGCATAAATGGAGCTTTTTGGAGCACCGTCGGCAGACGGGTGAATCACCAATGCCATCGCGATTCAAACTGGGTGATTTGGCAGTCTTCGGATTGCCCATGACTTCACCACTTGGTTCAGATTTGAAAGTGGCAGCTGGAAAGTTGGAGGTGATTTCATTTGAGACTGACTGACTATTGAGAGCAGGCGTCTGGATTTCTTCCAGGCACTGAATCCAGGAGTCTGAAGGCAGGTTGAGACTGGGCATTGGGTGCTGGAGGAGAATGGCGTGAGTCACAGCTTCGGAAGCAAGGCTGGTGTTGAAACTGCATTCTTCACAGCTCCATTTAGGGACGCTGGAAGTTGATCCCAGATGTACCCGGTTTAGATGGTGAGGTAAAAGAGCGCCAGTCACATAAATAAAACAAGCAGGGCATTTCATTTTTGAGGATTTTGTCTAAAATAACACTGAAATGCTCAATAATGGAAAAGAGCATGCGATCCTGTTATCAGATTTAGCTGAAGATATGAATCGAAGATATCAAATCATGAATTGGCCTGGCGCGAGGGAGCAAAGCGACCGTCAGCGCCCAGGCCCTCTTTTCGACCCAGGTGTATGTTTTGAGGGTTAATGCTAGATCTTGAAATTGATAAGGCTCCTGCTCCTCACAGAAGAATCCAATCGCTCTGATTCTTTTTGCATTGGAAAGAGCATCCTCGAATTAGCCTACACTCGCGTGAAACTGCAGAAAAGTTCACAATTTGGTATGGAAAAATGCAAAACAAAGTACTGTCCGAACTCCTTCCCTGATGCCCTGCTGCCGCTGCTGCCCTGCTTCGTATCTGCTAATGAACGAGAGTAGGTATTCATTCGACGCCCCCAACCCTTTACTTGATGATAATACTTCAGTTAAACTACGTAGAGTCATATGCACCAGTGGTGTAGTGGTGTAAGCGATTGGACAGCTAAATGTAACTGGCAAGTTTGATTCCTTCTCATATTTTTTTTGTATTTTTGACAGGAAGTAAAGCTCTTTTCTCCCAAAATCGATTGCCCTGAGTGTAAAAACAAGAAGATTTTGTTTTTTCCAATTTTTTTTGTTTGCAAATAAATTCAGAGGATTTTTAATTTTTAGAATTTTTTAAAATAAATGTGTTATTTTATTAAATAAAATTTTAACTAAATTTATAACACACACTTTAAAAAACACTATGTTTAAAGTTGAGGAAATATCTGGTACCATCGGCAAGCCGAAAGTAAAGCTCTTTTCTCCCAAAAATCGACTGCCCCGAGTATAAAGCCCAAGAAATATTCCTACTACTAATGGAATATGCTGTGTCATCTGTATTTTGTTTGAGCGCGCATGAAAAGAGTCCTGGAACTGCGCGCGAAAACAAAATGCAAATGCCCCACAAGCAGATTCCATTAGTAGTAGGAATATTTCTTGGGCTTTATACTCGGGGCAGTCGATTTTTGGGAGAAAAGAGCTTTACTTTCGGCTTGCCGATGGTACCAGATATT
>JASANA010004571.1:0-11755 GCA_030248095.1 Ptycholaimellus sp. GST1_10
CACTTTGTCATTTATCAATTGGGAGGAGGGTTCTTGATGCAAATTTTGAAAAAAAAACACACATCTTTGGTTCTGGCTAAGAAGAAGAAGGCAGGAGGTAGTGTGGTGAGTGGATGGGGAAGGTTGCAGGAGGAGAGGAAGGGGCTGAGGGCGTGTGCAGAGGTGGTAGCGGTGGGGCCGGAGGAGGAGCCTTCGGAGGGCCTGGTAGCCGCCTGCAAGGCCTGGCTCCTGGCCGCCGCCTTTGCTCGTCGCTCCACACGCGCCCAGGAGGAGGAGGCTGCCCCCAGTCTCTTGGCTAGCCATTATTTTACCACCCCAGACACCCTCCACCTGTTACTTCTATTCTGCTAGGCTCAGCTGACGTCTCTGGCTGGGCTGACATCTCTGGCACAAATAGGCCGGGGCATTTAGTGAAACAGTATGTATATGCCAAAAGTTTAGAATAATTTTCAACCTTACAAAATCACAGACTCCAAATCACAGGCTTGCAAAATAGTTTTCAGCTTTGGTGCTCAGAGACCTGGATTTTCAGATTAGAGTAAATATGGGCAGGTGATTGAAGGTGCGGCTAGGCAAGCGAAGTGAGCCGGCCTATGACTTTGTGCGGTTTGGGAAGCGAGCGGCGGGGCCGTCCAGCTATGACTTTGTTCGCTTCGGACGCTCTGGCGAGAAGCGGGAGGAGAAGAGCTTCGACTATCTGCGCTTCGGCAAACGTCGCGGACAGTACGACTACATCCGATTCGGTGCCGCCTTCCCCTGCCCTATTTCTTTCGGAAGTGCATTTTTGTTGACAGCAAATTCAAGCAGATCAGCAACTTAGTCAAAGGAGTGCCTAAGATTCTAATGTCATCTTTCCCATGCTGTTGGCCGGATGGAGGTGGGGCAGCAGTTTATCCCATGGCATTGGAGTCAGGAGTAAAGAAGCAGCGAAGGGAGGAGGCACACCTTGTCCCGGGGACGAGCATAGGAGAGGGACTGACTGAGGAGAGGGGTAGGGAGCTCAGGGATTCGGTAATCAATCCAAATCCAAATACTCAGGGGTGTGGCGGGCCAATCACTGGCTGATGGTGGGTCCATTCCCCTAGGCCTCAGGCGCACCCCGGTGTCAAGCGAATCACAAGAGGGGGCCTGGGAATGCCTGGAGCACGTGGATGGCACAATGATTCATCACACTAAAATTGTAATTTCTTGACTTGGTTTACAGCTTTGATTCATATTGGTCGGAAACAATGAAGCAAATATGGATGAGTTGCAGGATGAAAAGACGAGGAGCAAAAACTTCGTAAGCCACATCTGATGCAAACCTGTAGCGATCCCAAAGCGCAGCATGTGATTCTTCCCTCCCCTGTCCCCAAAATACCTTTTATTGCATTGCCGAGCTGCATAAGGGATAAATTGGCTTGTTGTGACCTGTCAGCAAGGTGTGTGGCGTCAATTTGAGAAAATAATGTTGCTTGAAAGCATCAGCAACATGTTGTTGGTTATTGCCGAGGGAAGATACGTTTGATGCAAGTTTAATGCAAGTCGTTTGAGCCCGGAATTATGATGGAAGGAAAAAAGCAACATATTCGTCTATCTTATTTATTTGCCATATGTAGACTTATTGATTTAAGCATTAGTTCGGATACGCCCAACTAACAGTTCAATCATGCATTAGCATTTTGGGTTCAATTTTGTTGTTTTGCATCAATAAAATCTGACTTTCAGTCATAGTTCGTTTCAGGCCATTCCTATTTTTTTAACCTTCTCTTTGCCCCACCCTTTTATCTCGCCTCGCTGCTTTCTGAAAGTGGTTGAGTTTATCAAGTCCAATTCACTTAGTCCGAAAGCTCGACTACCTTCTCAATATGCTCAGCTATCTGGTATCTTCCGGATTATAGGGGTATTTAGAAATTTCGCATCACATTCCAAAATTATTGCTATAAAATTTCTTCCTATGCCTGTTATTATAAAAATTGTTGTTTTATGCTGGAAAAGCTTACCGGAAGATTCTTCCAATGGTCAGAATAACAGCTACTACCCTCATTTAGCTGCTTCCGTTGCCACACGAGGAAACTTTTTCATTACAAGCAATTCATTGAGTTAGCTAGGCAACCATGAGTTAAGTGCCCATGCGCTTCAATTTGGTGGTTAATTCATTTACCTTTAGTGAAGGTTTGTTGTGAAAATTACACAAGCTAGTTGTGTCCGGGATTTATTTGTTTCCCTCGCTTTATAACTACCAAAATTTACGCTCCATCATTGTTCCAATTGTTAAATTCTCAGAACCAAAATATCACTTCTTTTTAAAATCTTGGACCTGGATTTGCGCTTGTGATGATCAAACAAAAACCCCAACATAAAACTTAAACGAAGTATGATGGATGATTCAGTGATCAACTTGACAGAGGACCCAAAGACGAACATTTTCATCATGACAGTTGCGATTCTCCAAAATGCTCGGAGTGTCAGGGTCTGCCCACTGCAGCATCATGCAGTCCCCTTGAAGCACCACCTCTTCTCATTCAGCTTTTCTCATTCACCTGCTGTCTAACCATCAGCTGAGTTGCCGGCGTATGGCACCACGGAAGCCTGTGTTGGATCCGGCTGAAAAGTCAACTTATCTGCGATTTCAAGACAGGGAAAACGGGCTCATACGGAGACCCAAAATTGGGCACGGACTTTATAAGTTTGGCGAGGAAACCAAACAGTGCGTATGGCATAGGCTGCTCCGGAGGTGACCGCTGCAAGGCGCCCGGGCGTTAGCAGGCGACGCTCCTCAATCAGCTGCAAGCTCTCAAGAGGGTCTAAAGTTGATGAGGATGGCAAACGGTCAATCTGCGGCAAGCTGGGCTGGCCTCATCTCCAGTGAAAGCGCCACTGATGGCATAAAAACATCTGTTGTCGCTGTCGTCCCAGAAGTTAAAAATGCCCAGTGTCGCGCATACATCGCTCGTAAGACCTTGTAATTTTCGACATCAGCAGTAAATTTCGACAATCACCAAATAAAACAATCAAGGTGATAAAAAATTAAAGAATTAAGAGAAATGTGAGCCAGGATTGGCGATAGGCCTGGGCGTGGGCTGTTGGCAGGAGCTGTGCTGGCAAACACGACCGCTCCAGCAGGGCGGACAGCGGCAGTGGAACCAGCCCTCTCCGGTGGCTTCGCAGCTGCCCCCATTTAGGCACGGCGATCCAAGGCTGCATCTGCCGCCGGCAGCATAGAGCAAAGCCACCCTGAATAAGGCTAGAGGGGCTAAGTAGAGCCTGAAGCAAAACAGCTTCTAACAAAACCGCAGGAAAATTTGAAATCAAAAATGGTGAAAACGTGAAAACAAAAATGACAAAAATGGTGAAAACGGGTGGTTTTGATTTACCTAATTATGCACCCAGTGCCGGTAGGAAGCTTTGAAAATCTTAACCAATGAGCATTGCTGACACTGATTCGACCACTGCGGAAGTGCACCGAGATGACGGAGCTGTTGGACACCAGCTCCTTAGGACAACTGCTCTGGGTGCAACTGAAGTACCGCCTTTTCCTCCGCCCAGTTTACAAGCGAACAGAGCCCACTCGATTTGAGCCAGCTATCTTTTTTTCCAATCAATTAGTCAATATAGACCCAGCAGCATTCGGAGCATGTATCAGGTGTGAGCATAAGAAAGAGGAAGGGCAACTTGGCCAGAGGGGCTGAGAAGCCGGCGTAGATGAGCATGGAGTCGTCTGGTCCCAGCTTCAGGTTGAGGAATTTGAGGCCCAGGGTTTTGCCCGGCGGACCGTGGAGAATGTAGGTGCAGCTGAGATCCGGGCAGTAGGAGGCCGGGTAGCCTAAGCGGGAGCCAATCAGTTGGTCGATTGTAGGTCATTGGACTAGACCAGGCGATGCAAAGATGCCAGTGCTTTGTCCCTCTGGAATAGCGGAAACCGACTGGCCACAGGAGCAGGCTGGAAAAAGTTGTTGGGAGAGAAAAGTGCAGTGAAATCAGCAATAAACCATTTCCAGTCGCTGCCGCAAATAAACCAAGTAGCTGGAGAAGCAAGAGCCACATCATGGATACGAGGGCAAGGTTAGAAACGCGAAAATGTAAGAAGGCGAAGTTTGAGAAGCACCTGCCCAGCTTTACTCTTTGCTGCTCTCGTTCTCACTTCGTCGAATAGTGGATTTTTCAGTTGCCTGTCACCTTTTTTCCTGATAAACGCATCTTAAACTAGTATAACATGGGGTTCATTTGCACAAAGTGGCTGAACCCATGAGGTGAACTGCCACCCCGTTTAATTTGGCCTAAACTAACTAACTAGCAACTTGAATCCTCATCTCGAACATATTCTTCCCCTTAGTTGATCCAAACTAAGCTACCCAGACAATTGATGTTTCCTGAAATTTGGGGTCTGGGATGAATACTTTTGGGGGTCTTTTTGGGGTGAATACTTAGTACTGCCCCCAGTCCAAGTCCTGTGCGGCAGTTCAAAAATGGCATAACTTGGGTTCTACTGAAGCTTTTTTCATGATTTAAACGCCATTCAAAGGGTATTTTTATGACCAGAATGATAGTTCACAACATGAGGCTCATTTCAAAATACCAGAAACCCGAAATTCAGTTTTTGGTTTTTGAAACATCAGGCAGATGGATTTGTGCAAAATTTTAAAAAATGTTCTATTTGAAGGCCAGATTCATGTTCAGCGTCAAAATTTACGTACTGGGGCCCAAATTTAGAACCATTTGCCAAATATTTACCCCTAATTCGCGTTTTGGGTCTTGAAACATTAGGTTTTTGGGCTATAACTCAAGAACAAATAATTTCCGCCAAGCTCCCAAAGCAGGGCCGCGAGCGGCCAACATTTCCAACATTCCCTGAAAAAATGAACAAAATCGGTTGAGAAACCGTCAAGGTATTTCATGTAACATACATATATATATATATATATAGACCCACGCCCCTTTTTGGGGTGAATACTTAGTACTGCCCCCAGGCCAAGTCCTGGGCGGCAGTTCAAAAATGGCATAACTTGGGTTCTACTGAAGCTTTTTTCATGATTTAAACGCCATTCAAAAGGTATTTTTATGACCAGAATGATAGTTCACAACATGAGGCTCATTTCAAAATACCAGAAACCCGAAATTCAGTTTTTGGTTTTTGAAACATCAGGCAGATGGATTTGTGCAAAATTTCAAAAAATGTTCTATTTGAAGGCCAGATTCATGTTCAGCGTCAAAATTTACGTACTGGGGCCCAAATTTAGAACCATTTGCCAAATATTTACCCCTAATTCGCGTTTTGGGCCTTGAAACATTAGGTTTTTGGGTTATAACTCAAGAACAAATAATTCCCGCCAAGCTCCCAAAGCAGGGCTGCGAGCGGCCAACATTTCCAACATTCCCTGAAAAAATGAACAAAATCGGTTGAGAAACCGTCAAGGTATTTCATGTAACATACATATATATATATATACATATACATATATATATATATAGACACACGCCCCTTTTTGGGGTGAATACTTAGTACTGCCCCCAGGCCAAGTCCTGGGCAGCAGTTCAAAAATGGCATAACTTGGGTTCTACTGAAGCTTTTTTCATGATTTAAACGCCATTAAAAAGGTATTTTGATGACCAGAATGATAGTTTACAACATGAGGCTCATTTCAAAATACCAGAAACCCGAAATTCAGTTTTTGGTTTTTGAAACATCAGGCAGATGGATTTGTGCAAAATTTCAAAAAAATGTTCTATTTGAAGGCCAGATTCATGTTCAGCCTCAAAATTTACGTACTGGGGCCCGAATTTAGAACCATTTGCCAAATATTTACCCCTAATTTGCTTTTTGGGCCTTGAAACATTGGGTTTTTGGGTTATAACTCAAGAACAAATAATTTCCGCCAAGCTCCCAAAGCAGGGCCGCGAGCGGCCAACATTTCCAACATTCCCTGAAAAAATGAACAAAATCGGTTGAGAAACCGTCAAGGTATTTCATGTAACATATTGGGCTGGCGCGAACGGAGCTTTAGCGGAGTGTCAGCGCCCAGCCCCTCTTTTCGACCCAGATGTATGATTTGAGGGTTATTGCCAGATCTTAAAATTGATAAGGCTTTTTCTCACCCTAAATAGCACTAATCTATCTAATTCTTTTTCCATTGGAAAGAGCAACATCGAATTGTGGGGGGCACTCGCGATAAAGGGCGAAAAACTGAGGTATTGAAGGAAAAAATCGAGAAGCAAAAGTGCCGCACGAACTCCTTCCCTTCCCTTCCCTTCGCATCTCCTCCATGTATGGGTGTAGGTATTCATTTATCCCTACTCCCCCCAGCCCACGTCCTTGGCTCTGTGGCTTCATTCGAGCAAGTATGGTAAAGATGCAAGAAGCAGTGGTGTAGTGGTGTGTGCTGTTGGACGTCTGAGTTAACCAGTCAGGTTCGAAACCTGCCTCGGGCACTTATTTTTTTGAAATAAAGTATTTTTATTTATTTTTATTTAAAGTTGAGGAAATAATTGATACCATTTGCAAGCCAAAAAAAGCTCTATTCTCATATAAAAAACGATTGCCTCGAGTGTAAAGTCAAATAAATTGCCCTACTACTTGTAAAATCTGCCGTTTCATGGCATCCAATACCATGACCAAAAATACAAGGAAATATAGTAACGCCGAAAAGTGACATGAACTGCGCTCCAAAGCAAATTGTAACTATCAAAAAAGAAGATTCCGCTAGTATGTGATGTATATTGGGAGGGCAAGATATTTGCTGTATATTGCGATGGCATCATTTTTAATTTCAACCTCGATTCAATTTGTTTTATATTTTAATCATGCAGAACTTGCATTTTAAAGGAAACTTTCAGTTTCAAAAATGTTTCCTACCATCCTGTGCAACGCTATACCATCCTTGCAATGCTATACCGTCCTTCATAGTTTTGCGCAGCTATATACATTAGCGAAGACAATACATGAACAGTCCCTCACCTTCTGCGTGTGCCAATTTTTCTCAAAACACAAAAGAAGAATGCGGTGGATTTATGTGCTAGTTGGGCTATCGTTTGCACTGCGTTCGCAATATGCAAGCCAAACAGTTGGAAGAGGTATACTAAATGCTCTGTGTTTGGAGTAATCGATGCATTGTAAAACAAAAAACGATGCAAAAAAGGTCCTGGTGTTCTGGTCGCAGATTGCTGGCTAATAGAGAAACTGAACTGGACGCGTTTTGGCATGCTTGCGATGGCCGATCAAGCTCTATTTGTTCCCTTCAGAGCCTGGTTCTGGCGATCGCGGTACCACCGACGGTAACACAACTTTTGGAGCTTTAAAATTTTTTCCCAATGATTAATGATGTTTTTACAGGAAATTTCGCACTTCAAATCCAACCACGTTCCGCCTGGCAGTAGCATTAATGCTATGCAACATTCACGCATCAAACGACATTGAACTGAACCCGGGCCCAAGCAATACATCCGTTCCCATAACTTTGATTCATATTTTACAATGGAGAGGCTGTCCTATCTTTTTTTAAGAAAGCTATCAGCATCAACTTTGGTTCGCATAATATTAACAACGTGCTTCAATTCGAGCTGGATGGCGAAACTGCAATGACACGGATTCAAATGGTACGTTAACTTTTTTTCAATATGCAACAAATAAGTCGAAGGCAACAAATAAATCGTATATGATGAACCTAAAATATTAAAACTTTAGGCTAAAGGCGTTGCATTCAAAGCTGGGCTGCGCAAAGGGCAGGTCATAGCTGGTTATGGCGAAACTCCTACGCCACCGGGTCACAGAGATACTATATTTCTGTACCTAGAAGATTGCCAGAACAACAATCAACCTGCTTGGCTACACGTGACATCCTTCAAGGTTACAATAGTACTGACATGTCAAATCCCAAAAATAGCTGAACACATTTGGAATGGCAAAAATAGTTTATACGGTTGGATGTAGAAAGTTTGAGGGGTTAAAGTACAGTTAATTTATTGCGCAAAGTTAGTAGCAGCACAAAATTAGTTAATTCAATTCTTCAGGACACTGTATCGGGAAAAAAAGCCAGAGCGGAAGCAGCCAAAGCGAGAATGGCTACTCCTGAATCACGATCATCAACTGCTGCAAGACTTGCGACTCAAGAAGCTAGAGAAGCAGCAGCAGCTCGAATGGCGACCCCAGAAGCACGTGCAGCTACAGCTCTACGACTCTCCACCCCAGAATCAAGAGAAGCAGCTGCTGCGCGAATGGCAACCCCAGAAGCGCGAGCAGCTACAGCTCTACGACTTTCAACCCCTGAAGCAAGAGAAGCAGCAGCTGCGCGAATGGCAACCCCAGGTGCCAGGGAACAAGACAGAAAGCGGAAGCGTCGTCCAGAGGCAAAAGCAAAATCGGCTGCGCGCAGCAGATGGTGGCGGGCCATAGGGAGGGGCAGAAAGCGTGAACAACTTCGCCATGCAATGCGCCGCCTATTGCTGAGTCAAGTAGAGCAGAAGACGGAAAATGAAGCCAGGAAGGCTCGTAGGGCTCAGCAGCTGCAAAACTACCGTCAACTACGTCGTCATTACATTGCCACTGCAACCATCAACCAGGCACTGCGATCTTCAGCATCAGCGCGGTACCAGTTTACATGCTTTGATTCAATGTGACATATATACAGCATTAATATTCTAGAATGCAGTGGCTGAGCCTGAAGCGCTATGCTACTGGAGCAGCTGATTATAGAACATGGGCTACAGGGACTACAGCTAGCATCCGGCGTAAACGATTACTTGAGGTATTTATTATCAAGATTTAAAAGAAGGTACAACTAAGCATGGCATAAATTTAGGCTAGGACGCGCACACTTGAGCTGCGCAGCCGAAATCCAGCACCAGGTTGGCTGAAAGCACCAGCGGGAGCTGTGATGGGAGCGGTGGAGCGGCGGAAGCTGAAGGAACGCCAGCAGCACAATGTCCGCCTCCGCATGGCCTCCTTCATCGCCCTTGGCCCCAGAGCTTCAGTGCCACCAGCCCAGCTAACGCAAGAAGAGTACAACCGAGTCATCAGCTGTCAAGCTCTCCTGGAAGTTAGCGTGCTTTTTCTCTTTCACCAGATTGGGAAGGATGTTTAACATTTCAAAATAAGACGCAAATAAGAATTAACACATTCTTGATTTTGAAAAGCTTTAGTGAGAAGATTGAAAGTCTTAGAAACCCGGATGACAAAAAATTTTGACCCCCCTTTTTTATTTTTTTTCGACACTAAACAAAATCATTAAACTTTTGGGGGCCTGTGAATGAGTCAAAATTTGATTTTTGGCGAATTTTTGAATTTTGAAAAATGGTAAATGACAAAAATTTTAACTGCCAATACCTCCTTTTTTCCAACCAATTTTTATTTTCTTACTTCCATTCGAACCGTCTTGACGAGAAGAACGTTTAAATTTGTTTGACCAACTTTCTGCGCTCAAACCCTGCAGAGTTATGTACCAAGAACCTCTCTGCACAGATTTTGAAAATTTAATTTTTCTGTAATTATGTTGAAAAAATTTCTTTTCCGCCAAACGGGACCAATGCCTATGTTAGAGCATTGGGAAAAACAATGTCAAATTTTTTCCACTTGGGCACTAGCCACTTAGATTTTCAGAAATTTCAGGAATTCATGGCTCTGGAAACCGTGTTCCACGAGTGACATTGGAAGTTTAAAAAGAAAACTTCAATATTGCCCCAATTGGCCTGGCGCGAGGGAGTGCAGCGACCGTCAGCGCCCAGGCCCTCTTTTCGACCCAGGTGTATGTTTTTAGGGTT
Organism: Ptycholaimellus sp. GST1_10; assembly: GCA_030248095.1. NCBI lineage: Eukaryota > Metazoa > Nematoda > Chromadorea > Chromadorida > Chromadoridae > Ptycholaimellus > Ptycholaimellus sp. GST1_10. The sequence continues at coordinate 9,733 of JASANA010004571.1, forward strand.
AATGCTAGATCTTAATTTTGATAAGGTTCTTGCTCCCGCTAGGATCAACCAATCCTTCTAATTCTTGTTGCATTAAAAAGAGCATGCACGAATTAGTCGAAACTCGCGAGAACAGCCTAAAATTCTGAGTATTTTGTGGAGAAAATCAAAGAACAAGTTGCCGTCCGAACTCCTGCTGCCCTGCTCTTCCCTGCCCTGCTGCTTCGCATCTGCTAATGAACGAGAGTAGGTATTCATTCAATCCCCCCAACCCTTTACTTGCGCAATACTAACTTAATCATAATCCTTCAGTTAAACTAGAGACCCGCATGCACCAGTGGTGTAAGCGATTGGGCAGCTGGATGAAGCAGGCAAGTTCGAATCCTTCTGATGCATTCATTTTTATTTTTGTATTTGTAAGATGGAGGAAATTACTGGTACCATCGGCAGGTCAAAAGAAAGCTCTTTTCTCACAAAATCGATTGCCCCGAGTGTAAATAAAGCCAAGGAATTTCCCAATTATTCTTTTGCATGTTTAAAGTTGAGGAAATAAAAGGTACCATCGGCAAGCCGAAAGTAAGCTCTTTTCTCCCAAAAATCGACTGCCCGAGTATAAAGACCAGGAAATTTTCCTGCTACTAATGGAATCTGCTGTGTCATCTGTATTTTGTTTGAGCGCGCATGAAAAGAGCCTTGGAACTGCGCGCGAAAACAAAATGCATATGCCCCACAAGCAGATTCCGCTCGTAGTAGGAGCAAATACATCAAAAGAATGGTTGGATCCTTTAAGGAATGAAATGACCAGCCTAATCAAGATAGACAAGCTCGTCTGCGACAAGTACAACAGATTATATTCTGATTACCTTAAACTGTTGTCCAATGTTTAGTCTGTTCATAATAATAGGCACTCTGGCGGTGTACCCGGCTGAGAAAGAAGGCGACGACAATCAGCGAGCAGGGCTACGGCTGCTCTCCTCTGGCCTGCTCTGCGTTTTCCCCAGGGACACCAACCTACCCCTGCACTCAGCAGCCATCACAGCAGCCTCCACCCTGCGTCAAAACGACATCACAAGGGCGAACTTAATTGTATGCAATTGCAGTTTCCGCCCTTTTATGACCCAACAATTAAGTTTCAAAACTTGCCAGAAGGCCATTAAGCTGCTCAAGGATGGCGACCTCACCATCGACGGGGACAAGGGCCTCATCATCCACAACCCCTCTGGCAACCGCATCCTCATCCACTACCGGCGAGACCCAGTTCGCCGCCCAATCACCGACCTCCTGTTCGCCTTCGAGGCCGTCCACCTGGTCCCGTTCGTCCGCCTGGACGGGTCAGAAGAGGAGAAACTGGCAGCACTGAGCCTAGAGGACATCAGCGATCCCCCACCAAAGCCACAACGACCACCGCGCACGCAACCCCTGCCATCTCCGGAGAAGATGGAGCAGGAGACACTGGAGCATCCAGAGTCCCTGGAGAAACCACCGCCAACGTCAGCCTTCAGCAAGCTGGGCGGCAGCGTCAGCGCCATGGGCTACGCCAGCTTCAAGCACGAGAGCCAGTTCGGCAAGGCCAACTACCCCGAGCTGACCAGCCAACCGACCTCTACAGATCAGAGCAACCTGCCAGGATCCTCCAACAATACTCCCTACAACGAGGCCGCAGTCTCCTATGACACCAGTATCAAAGCCATTCACCGCAGCTCCCAGCTGCTACCAGCAGGCCTAAGAATCACCTTCAGCCAAAAAGCTCTGGACGGAATGATGCGATATTGTCCACCGTATGGAGTGGAAGGAAAAGGGCAATGGGATGAAACATGCCTCATCTCGTTGGAGTGCATGCAACTCGTCTGCGACTGGATCATGAAGCAATCGGGCGGCAACCCAACCAGCCATTCCTGGTCAGCCTGGGAATGCTTCATGCAGGACTGGACCGGCTACAACGAGTACAGGGCCGCCAAGCTTGCCGCCAGCTTCACCACCGTGCACATGCCCAGCCTCCGCCTGAACCCCATAGACCCCACCTATCCTCCCTCCTTCAAGACAG
>JASANA010004572.1:0-15960 GCA_030248095.1 Ptycholaimellus sp. GST1_10
ACCTAGGGTTTCCGTTGGAAATGATTAACTGCTGGGCCAAGGTTTCCCAGTTCGGCCCCTGTAGCATTTTATTCTTTTTTATTTCATGCTTTTTCCATCATTTTATGGCTTTTCAGAACTCAAGTTTTACCCAATAACTTTACCCAGCAATGCTTTAGCGCCAACCCACAGAGATCATCAGCCCATCAACCATCAATCACGCCTCAGTGGCACCAGACAGACAAACCTCAGCACAGATTACGCCACCCTGCTTGTCCTTAGCCTGACTACAAAATCAGCATTCTGTTTAGACTTCAGCCATGCACCCAAACTTCATACTGCTATTATCATGCCTGTGCGATCATCTGATAGGGGCATCGGATGGTTAAAAAGCCTTTGCGCTGATCCTATCACAAAGAGTAAAAGAAAAAACTTAAATTTGGCTAAATTAAAATTAAAATGAACATAGAATTAAAATAGGTTTCAATTGAGAACAATGCTTTCACCGGACAAAAAAGAAAAAAATTAATCCTGCTCACACTCATTTGTTTCAGTGTGCCTTAAAAGCATCTGCGCCCTGCCACACGTGGAGCAGGAAACCGCCCATATAGATTCTGTCGGACACTACTATGACGAAATTAGCGGTTGGGTATTTTTGTTTTTTTTGCATTGCCTGTTATCCAAAGCCTAAACTCAAGAATCGCGCTTCCAGGCATTTGCTACATCGCCTTGCAGCCTTTGGAACTTGTCAGCTGGCAAGATGCATACGAACACTGTCATCGTTTAGCCCCAAGCGGCTATAAAGGTTAGCAAAAGTTTAACAGTTCTAGCTAGAAACAGTCAGGTTTTTGGTTTTTTAACTATTTTTTCTCTTAAACCAACCCAACAAGAACCCTTTCTGGTAAAATGGTTTTAATTAACAGGTTTTTTAGATTTTTAATCGAAATGCTTCCGACTTACTATCCAACTATTTTTGCGGACTCAAAATAAATCGAAAATATGCAGCAATATTTCCAGTGACATTTTTGACCTGGTGTTCAGTCAGCCGTCCAGCTTGCAGGCAGCCTGGCCTTCCTGGAAAGCGAGGAGCTCTGGCAGCGATTTTCTGCCCAGATGCAGTGGAAGCAGTTGCAGGGCGCCAGTTTCTGGCTGGCCTGGAAACGTGTCTGGTTTGGCTCACGCCGCTTTCTGGTGCCTCTTTTCTCTTTGCCTACTCCTTTCATGCCTTAGAGGAACATGGCCACGGCCAGTTGTTTGATGCTGCTTGCTCAAAAAGGATAGCGACAATCATCAACTATGTCTCTAGCCTATCCTAAGAAGCCCACTCACCCATTCAGTTGCCCTTAAGTCGGATGACCTGAACATTGACAGATGGACTCGAAGCAGCGTCCGCTGAGAATGTCGGGAGGTGTCTTTCCTGTGAAGCTTCGGTCCGCCCAGTGCGCGGCTTTCCAAGCCAACGCCAGCGGCCCGGTGCCCGAAAGCCGAGCTTGCGCGTCCCCGGCCAGTCTACTCTGCCAAATCAAGCAGTGTTTGCTTTTGGGGATTTCAATTTCGAAATTGTTGGTTGAAAATAGTTTGATAGCCTTTTTTAAAAGTTAAAAAAGAAGCTGTCCAAACTAACGATTTCAGCAGCTCCCTGGCGAAAGGTGGCGGATGCAGAGTGTGACGGGACTAGACTGCGGGCTTTCGAGGCGGCTTCCCCGGATTTGTGTCAGGTTGAACGGCTTTCTTGCTTTCATGTCTACATACAGCTGAGCATGAAAGTTTGTTCCCTATCTGTTGATTATGATATAATTTTGGTTGGCGAATTGGTCTTTTCTCTTGATCGCTTTTGAGGAAAAAAGCTCAGAAAAATTGATTTTTCATATAATAAACCATATAGTGACAATACCAAAAAATAGCTGTGTAACTCTCAATTCTCGACACCTGTAGTCAGTTACTGCATTTTGCAGGCTTTTTGCGAGGCTGTGTCCATCTGTCAGTGCGCAAGCTTTGACGATGGCGATTGCAAGCTTTACAGCGTGCAACAACAGAAGCGCAAAGAAGGAGCTTTGGCTTTGCTGCGGCCAGAAAGCACAGTGAACGGTGCGTCATTTTCAAAAAAAAATTACGATTTAAAAAATAATAATTTAAAAAAAATTAAAATTCCTTAAAAAAATAACCAAGTATTCATTTTTTAATCAAATTCTGGTTTGCTATTCTCTCCATCCGCCGGTCTAGTTCAGTCATTGAGCAGGGACTTTGCAGCAGAGAATGACTCCTGCATCGACGAGATCGAGAGCTGGGAGGTGCGTCTCGGAGCAAAGCTAGAGAAGGATTCTTGGTTGTCTGGAAATGCTGAAAGCCTCGGCGAATGTCTGCTAAATTGCCATGAGGAGCCGCTTTGCACAGCTGTTTTATTTTCCTACATTTTAGCCTCGATGCGAATAGATACAATAGGCTGAAATATTTTTGCATAAATACTATAAAAAAGCGTAGCTTTTTCAAATAAAAGCATGGTGTTAAAAACCCTAAAACCCTAAGCTATCGCAAGCAATAGAAGCAAGTTCATTGACCCCTTAAATTCTATTATTGTCGAACATGTTTATTTTAGAACTTGCTAGCAGATTTTACATTTCAGTTTAATTTGTTTTTTTCCAAGTTGCGAGAACTTGTTTGAAAGGTCTCTTTCGATAACTGGGCAAAGACTTGCCGAATGGGATTGGAGCAGGCTTTGAAAGTGTCTGGAGATAGCTTCAGCAACATCTTCATTCCCCGTCCTTCTGATCGCGGTTGGAGTCTCTTTTTGTTGATGTTGTTAAGGCCGTTTTCGAAAAAATATCGTTGCTTTTGAAGGAGGCATCTTACGCAAGCCGAGTAAGTTGCCAGCATGCACCTGACGAAATTCGTTGCCTGTTTTGTAGCTTGCACATAGTTTTTGACGATTTGTCAGGGACTAAAAATTGTAAAATCAAACACATTTAGTCTGCTATTTACAGCTGCTCAGCTACTTTGAGCCGCTTTTACATAAAAATTGTTTCAACTCCTTTTTTTCAAACCGACGAAAAGTTGAAAACTTATTTTTCCAGTTCCTTACCAGATTCGAGAATAAGTTGCAGAGTTCTGGCTGGCCTCAGAGCGCCAGAGCCTGGCCTGTGCTCTGGCCTGTCTGCAGAGCGAATCATGCAGAGCCTCTGCTAGCTCCCGTCTTATCCCCTCCTGCTCCAGTCGTAACAGTCTCTGCCCTTGGTCAACCGGGGAGCTACAGCTAGAGAAGCCTGCATTCTCCAAGGATATCAATCGTGATTGAATTTAGCATTATTGCTCATTGAATGGGTTATATTTTTACTGTCTTTTTCAAAGACTAATTGCTATGATGACTCGCACTCAGACTCGGATTATTGACAGACAGAAACATAGTTTAACCAGATAGGAGAAATGCATAAGGAATGCATCTACAATTATTTTGGTAGTGGTTGACGTGACAGTTACTAAACTGCACTATTTTTGCTCGAATTCTGTTTAAACAATGAATTTTAGCAAATGCACCCTGAGTAAAAAATTACCATTTTTTAGCAAACCCACAAAAGACCAATCAGCAGTGACAACTGATATCTCCGCAACCTAATCACCTCTCTTGCGGAAATAGCCGATGTCCTAGTAGTCATTTGAGATGCCAGCTTCATAGGTTCGGGTACCAGCCCCTGATTTTGTTGGCAGCATACTGGAAGTCGTAGAAGCTTTCTGGACAGCCTCCGCTGGAAGACTGGGAGAAGGAGCCTGCAATATTCTCCTGGCTCAACTTTACAGCCATGGAAGGAAAGCAGGAAGGAACCCATAGACATGCCAGCGGTGAATTTGACGTCCATGCGACATCCGTCATCACAGCTGATCTTTCGCTCTAGCTCCAGTCCATCCACTGTCTTCTTCTCCGTGCCTGCAATCTTTGCTCTTCGTTTATTGCGACCAACTTAGATTAGCAAACGACAATTTTATCAAATGTCTGTAAAAGTTTGCTTGGCTCTAGTCTTAGAATCTAGTGCCGAAATCAAGGCACTCATGCAGTAGTCCAAAAAAACTTCCAAAACATCTCTCAAACTGTCATGAAATCTAGTATTCATGTTATGCCGCCAAAAGTTCAGGAAAGAAACCAGGAGTGCATTGTGTGTCCTGGATAGGATTGCCTTGTGCATCACAGGCCAGAGAAGCTTTGCCACAACTGCACTGCTCTCTCGGCTGCCTGCTGTGCGGTCGCCAGTCGCACCGATTTCCTCTGCATTTGCAATCAATGTCCTACCTCCACAGTCTAACAGATGAGAAAGTAACGCTGGTGTATAGTTGCAAGCCACAAAGGTCCCCTTGTCCGACTTGCAGCGAGCGCAGCCCACACCCTTCGTCTCCTTCCAGACCACCTTCAGTTGGAACAGATGAGCTCAGGTTCTTTTGAGGAGTTTGTCCGGGTAACTTAGCTGCTTACAAACAGTCCACTCACGAGCATAAAGTGTCTGTTTTTCATTATTGGTACATTTACGCGGAGGCTTAGGCTTAGTTTTAGGCTAAGTATGTTAGTGTTAGTTCTAGGCTTAGTCTTAGTGTTAGTTTGAGGCTTAGTCTTAAGCTTAGTCTTATAGGCTTAGGCCTAGTCGTAGTAAATGTGCCAATAGTAAAAAATTGCTCATATAACTGGACCGAACTAAGCACCTGTGTGAAATGGCCGCAGGAGTGAATGTCGGCAGTTGGAGTGCAAGTGCCGGTGTTCAAGTCATAGGCCGGCTTCTCTCCTGCCCACAAGTCCACAGCCTCCTCCACCGCCCAGTCCCTGAATGCTTCCAGACAGTTAGCAGAGACAAGGCCTGGGCTATATGGCAGAACCCATTTCCTGAGCCAGCAATGTTCTCGCCGTACTTCTTGCCGCTGAGGATGGCCTGAGACGTGTGCACGAGCTTCCCAGCGTCACAAGACAGCTGAGCAGCGTTGGATGCGGCGAACTTGGCCAGCTCCGAGCTCCAAGTCTGCAGAATACTGAGAGGAAAGAGGAAATTTAGAAAAATAGAAAAAAGGTACCAGTGGAGCCAGATCGACGCCTTCAGCAGCTCGGTATTGATTGTGTCGACTGAGGATGGCCGCTATTTCGGCCTTGTCCGTAATTGGCTCCACTGAAATGGACTGAAATTAGGAGCTAATCGCTTGGAATTGTTAGTGCACTCTGTTGTTTCCTTGTTATGAAATGGGCCAAAAACGTTTCAATAGGAGGATTAAACCATCGAGAAAGAAGATATTCATAAAACAAACATTATTTTAAGACCTCGTTCCTCTTCCTCATACTTGATTTAACAGAACAAATGACGCAGACCTTTAGCAGCGATGGCTGAACAGACGATTGCCAAGAGAAGAAGAATCATTTTACCTAACGAAAGATTGAGGACCTAGTTTGCAATGTTTGATGAATATTCGCGAGCATGAGAAACCCTAATTTAGAGGCAGTATATTGCCAACATGCTGGGACCGCAAGCTGTGTAATGGATCATGCTCTAGGACATTATATTGGGTCATGCTCTGTGACACACTCACAGCATTGCGAAAATGCAATAAAGAAGAAAAGAGCTGGTTTTATGAAGCAATTCAGACAAGCTCAAAACCTTTTAGACGATCCTCTGGGGTGCATTTCCCCGAAATGCTAGAATCTTTCAAATCGCCGCGCAAACTTGACAAACACATTACCATTTTTATCATCAATATTTTAAGAATCCATCTGCATTCTCGATACTTTCACACCGTCTCGCAAAACATACCAAATATTGATTGATAAAATTAACGCCCAAATCTTTAGTTTTAAGCCAGATTCGCATCAAAGTATTAGTGACTGTTTCCACTATCCAAGAAATACAAACGAAAAGTGGCATAAGAGAGAAAGCCTTTTTCTGTAGTTGTTCCAGAAAACACTGAAGGGATCATCGCAGCCCTTGCCAGTTGATGCTTTGGTGCGCAAAGCACAGTTTCAGGCCGTCCCGAATCGAGATCTCATTGACAATAAGGCATTTTCACGAAAAAGTTGGTAGGCAATGCCTGTCATTGAAGCATATTTGAGCCTCAGGGCAAAGGTGCTGAAGATGATTGGTCAAATTACGGCGTCGGTGAAGCGAAGCCTACGCAATTTCTACGATGATTGTCCTTTTAACTAAGCCTAAGCCTTTAATAAATTCAGTATCCAATATGTGTACACAGTTCAAATGAAGGTTGGTGCACAAGGGAAAATAAAAGACCATATACTGCAACAAAGCCACGGCGTCCAAATGCCGTTTTACCGCATGAAGAACAGCAGAATGGTCGAATTTTTAGGCAGCCGATGACATGATGAATTAGGTGGCTCCCTTTGTTTTCATCCATAAATTTTACAAGTTTGGGGCATTTGGAATTCGTCTTCATCTTGTCCTGTGAGCGATCATTCGATTCAAATTTCAACTCTTTCTTGGATGTATCCATAGGTTCAGCTGTAATTTTTCGATGGATCGTTGAGTTGGCTTCTAAACTCGAAGTTTTCTGGGCAAACGAGAGTTCAGGTACTTCTAAACTCACGTCGCAGTCGCTGAATGCTTCTGCTTCGAGGCTTTTCATTGATGAGCCGGTGAGTCCTTTGATGGTTTTTCGGTAGATTTCTTCTGCCGAAACTAAATAACTTTTCTGCTCTGATGGAGGTGGCCTAAAATGTTTCGCACATTCTGTATAAAATGGGTATAAAAATGTCTCACTCGGCATTGGGTAATGGATGGCCTTGCAAGAAAAAATCAAAGGAGTCGGCTCCAAAATCGCAGCAGTTACAAGACCAGGGCTGGGGTCGAGATCCGTGATGAAATCGTAATCAGTTTTACTGCTGAATTGCATTTTGCAAAATTCGCACCTATTTTAATCCATTAAGACTGATTGATTGAATTTCATGAAGTACAATACTTGCCTGCGATTGTGTAAAATCTAATCCATGCTATCTTTTGGATATACTCTTATCGAAAACTAGCCATTTTTAGCCATTGACAAACTTTCGATTGTGAAGCTGAAAGTGCACCAAACCAACCAAGGGCTCTTTCAGCTATGAAGTGCTCTATTTGTAACCTTAGATTCACGACTGCTGCTTTACTCGGCCATTTTCTGCGAGCTCATCTGGGCCTATTCTCCTTGGCCCCCAAATGGGTTTGCAACAACTGCGATTTCGTCAGCATCATTGCTTCTGAAGCTGCCTTCCATTCATCCCTACTCCAACATGGCTGTCCAACTATCCAGCTGCCTTCTCCTTCAGTGCCTTCGGCTCTTTTGCAAAGCAGCTGTAGTCCTCCACTCGAGAAATCTGAGCCGATAGAGCTGACCATGGCGCCGGTGAACATGGATTCAGAAATCTTGAATGAGAAGCAAGAACTGACACGTGAAACAACGGTTGAAGTAGGTGAGGATACGGCCCCCATAATTCTGCACCTTGCTAAAGCTAAACGCAGAGTTCTGCCAAAAATAATTTCCTGTCATCGGTGCGGCCAAGAAATCAACGTTTCGGCAAAGTTTTTTCCCCATTTCTGTCCCCAATTGATATGTTTGGGATGAAAAATGATTCAGCAGAACGCAGCGCTTGGTGATGCACATCACTGCCTGCTATAAACTGCGACCGTTTGCCTGTGCAGTCTGTGGTGCGAAGCGAGTCAGGAAGACATTCATACTGAACCATCAACGGAACAGTCCAGGATGCAGGTTGATCCTAAAATTTGCAATTTCTTTCTAACTTTATAGTTTGAGGGGTGGCGGCATTTTGATTGTTCAGAAGGAGAAGAACGATAGAACTGCGCATGATGGTTTTGCAGAATGCTTCGGCATGGACGGCAGCTTTTGGCGTGGCTTTGATTGTTGATAGTTCACAATGGAGGGCATTGAATACTGGCTGGAGCAAGACAAATATCCTAATAAGCTTCGGTGATGGATGCAAAGAGTGCAGATGCAGTTAGGATGAAAGTATGTTGGCGGGGAAGCGGTTGGGCGTCAGCTTCATGCTGTGCACGAAATCAGCCAGAGCTAGCAGGCCTTCGGGGTCGGCAATGGGCCAGAAAGGGACACTCTCATCCGTCCCTTCAATGCAAACGGAATCTTTCCATGACTCAGTCCCCAGCGGGGCGTACCAGGAGTGTTGCCGACAGGCTCGCCTAGACCTCCAGGACCCTGAGGCTGTAGCAGAGCAGGCAACAGGACTGTGACTGCAGTCAATAGCATTTTATTATTTTTCACTATTTGACATTTGTGTAATATTTTTCAAGAGTTGTTTTCTGATAAGCTTTTTCGCGCTCTGTGGAACAAAAAAACAATTAAATTTTTTTTCAGATGGAAGCTGATGTTTTTGGCTGAAAGCGCCCTCGGTACACGTATGAAAACGGTGAATCTGTGGATAAAAATAAATTAAAACTTGGCAGCGTAACCTGCAGAGGCGTGAAAGCAGAGAGCGAGATAGAGTAGAATTTGCACGCCCATTGTGAGCCCAAAGTGGTGAAGCTAACGACACCGAATCCTTGGACTGGAAAGGTGCTTGATGCCAAACACCTAGGCAGAAATTGTGGGGGTTGACAAATAAAAGAGGCAACCTTTGCTGTCAGCCTGTCAAAGGCTAGCACGACAAGTTTCCAGTTGAGGCAAATTGTCACTTTACAGGACTAATCAAATGTTGCATTCTTTATCAAGGTTTAAAATAGAAAGTCTGCAGCTGTTTTGGGGCCTTAATGTTAAAGAAACTTTTCAGCACTGGCTGCTACTGCTTTTTTTGGGGGACCTCCGGAGGCATGATGAGGCTCTGCTGCGAACTGGGAGCAGTTTCAGGAGCAGCAACAGCCAACTCTCCCACCCTCAGCTCTACCGCCTCTACTCTCAACGCACTGGACGGAAAAACTCACAAATCCCCACTCTAACAGGCCTGACAACAGATGGGCAAGCCTACGAGGCCCACACAGACCAAGAAAAGGCCGCCCTCTTCCTAGCCCACTTCACTTCCTCCATGCTAACAGACGATGGATGCCGCCCTTCCCTCTCCACTAACCCCAGCCCAAACCCCCCCTGCAGCATTGACGGGAGGCCTCCCTGCTCCGCATGCTGCCACTCACACCCACTCTCAAGCCCCAACTTGGCTGGCACAAGTGCCCCCTCAGGCCCTTATCTCCACCTAGCCTTCGAACTAACTGATATACACAAGGCCATTAGAAGCATGAAGCCTAAGCGCTCAATAGGACCAGATGGCTTCCCCCCACTCATCCTCAAACGCACTCGTCACCAACTAGCTCTCCCCCTTAGAACACTGTTTGACTTCTGTCAGGTCTCAGGGGAGCTGCCTGCCCAGTGGAAACTGTCCTCCGTCCGTCCTGTATTCAAGCAGAAGGGCAATAAATGTGCCGTTGCATCCTACCGCCCCATTGCAATAATCCCTTGCCTCCTGAAGGTGTTTGACCGAATCCTGGCTGCCCAGCTTTCAGCACACCTCGAGAAGCACCGCCTCCTGCTGAGCTGCATGCATGGCTTCAGAGCCAACAGATCGACAGTCTCATCCCTACTGGCCTTTCAGAGCTTTGCCGCCCACCAGCTCCACCTCCGCCTTCCCGTAGACGTCATCAATGTTGACATTGCACGCGCCTTTGACTCAGTCTCATTCCCCAAACTGCTGCACATACTCTCTGCCCTTGGACTTGGGGAAGGAGGCTGCCACTGGACACGGGAGTTCATCGAGGGCCGGGCTTTGCAGGTAAAGGTTGGCGACTGCCTCTCTGCCCCAGCCAAAGTCACGTCCTCTATTGTCCAAGGGGGCGCCAGCTCTCCTACCCTGTTCAATGTGTACATGTTGCCGCTCCTAAGGGACCTGGAGGCTGTCCATGGCCTTGGAGTCTGGGCCTACGCGGACGATGTGCGCCTGGCCGCCTCCTGCACAGCTGCACTCTCACTTGCCCTGGGCATACTGGAGAACTGGGCATCAGCATGGCAGCTCTCCCTAGCACCCAACAAATGCACGCGCTATCGCATAGGCCCCGGCGTCTGCCCCGAATACTCCATTAACGGCTCTCTCATTCCCCTAGCCCCCCCTGCTGGCGTAAAAGACCTTGGCGTGATCCAAGGCCAGTCTCTAAGATATCCCTCTCACATCACCTTCGCCTGCAATCGTGCCTCACACGCAACCTTCCTCATTAAAAAAGCTTTTCACACAGCCTCCCCTTCCCTGCTCTCATCTGCATTCACCACCTATGCTCGCCCACTGCTGGAGTACGGATCATCTGTCTGGGCTCCATGCACTGCAGCTGAGATTGCCCGGCTGGAGTCAGTGCAGCGCCAATTCACCCGTTACATCTACAGAAGGTGTGCCATTCCCCTCCCTCGCGATGGATACCCTGCACGCCTCTCATTTCTGGGCTTGGAGTCTCTGAGAAGGAGACGAATAATAGCCGATCTACTACTACTACACAAATGCTTTAGAGCCTGCACTGCCCTCTCCTCTCCCACAGAAGCTCCGTCGATGGCTCAGCAGTACGCCTGGCATGGTCATCCTGTCTTCTTCCCTCTCCTAAACTCAAATCTCCGAGGCCGGCACCATTTTGCCTCCGTGGGCACAGGCGCCGGGGGCAGGGCTGAGCTATGGCTGGGGCGGGTAGGGGCCTGGTGGGCGGCTATCACGGCTGAGGAAGCAATGGGGACGCGGAGGACCTTCCTGGCAGCCATCAGAAGAAAACTCGACGCCCATCCAAATGACACCACCTAATGCACATCCGTCTCTGAATTGTGATCAGTGTCACCTTGTCCGTGGCCTGTTATTTCTCGTCTTGTACGGTGACTAAAGAAAAGAACTGATCGATGGCATCATCAAATTGAGTTTGATTTTTTCGGGGTATTCAAACTCTTTACGCTCGTGAAGAGAACAAAACTGCCTCATCTTTGAGTGTTTTGTTTTTAGCCAAAATCTGCAAGTTGTGTAAGAATCTGTCGAAAATGACCCAATTGATCCTCTCTCGTTAGGCACAGGCTTCTATTGCGCTATCAGCAAGCAGACTGTTGCAACACCAGGTTTTACTCTACATATGCTTGCAAAGCATGGGGCAAACTTTTGTGCTAAATTTCCAACTCAAATTTTTAAAACAGGAGGGTTTTAAAAAAAGTGTAAAGGCTGGAGGCAATCAAAGGGCAGCGGGACGCCAAGGCTGCAGGGGCACAGGGTCCCAGCGGTCATTGGGTGATAGGCCGCAGGGGCGTCGGAGCATCTGGCCCTTCTCCCGCAGCCACTTGTTGGCCGACCATTTGAGGCCGTAGGCCACCGGACAGGCCGCATGCCGAGTGCTCAGGTCCACCCCACCCGATCGGTCAAGGTTCGGCCAGTGGACCGCGGAGCGCTGCAATATTTCCAAAGCATTGGAAAGATTGGAATTTTTTTATATTGGAGTTTGCGATTTTTTGGCATATTTAATTTGGGCTGATGTGGGGAGCCCCCCCCCCCCAAAGGTTACACCCCCCCCCAATGGGGTTTCGCCCACCCCCCAAGAGATACAACCTCCCTCCAAGGGTTACACCCACCCCCCAAGAGATACACCCCCCCCAAAGGGTATATATTGAAAAAAATTTTATTAGCTTAAAATGCTTCTCTTTACATATCTCGAAATTCAAACTCAAGGAATTTTTTTCTAAACAACTAAATACCTACTTTTTTTGAAACATAGTTAGTCTATACCATGTTCGTCATGCTACTAGTTAGTCTAAACTGCTATATCGGGCGTAGCCAACACAAAAACTAAAAGGCTCGTCCTTTGACTGTGGCAGTACCTACTTGTTAGTCCTTACCGAGTTGAGCACTTTAAAACATCAATGAACTCGGTATAGACTAACCAGTAGGTACTGCCACAGTCAAAGGACGAGCATTTTAGTTTTTTGTGTTGGCTACGCCCTATATAGCGGTTTAGACTAACTAGTAGCATGACGAACATGGTATAGACTAACTATGTTTCAAAAAAGTAGGTATTTGTTGTTTAGAAAAAAATTCCTTGAGTTTAAATTTCGAAATATGTAAAGAGAAGCATTTTAAGCTAATAAAAATTTTTTCAATATATACCCTTTGGGGGGGTGTATCTCTTGGGGGGGGGGGTGTTTCTCTTGGGGGGGGGGGGGGGCTCGCCACATCAGCCTTAATTTGAGTTTGGTTGCAAATTTATGTGCTGGAGAATGGGAACAGCGAAATTGCGGGCGCTAGCAAGTGTGCAGGGACAGCTTTATTGGCTGTTGGGGCTCCTTGGCTGTGACTGGAAATGGAGGCTGAACTCAAGTGATGAGCAGGCTTACGGGAACTGGGCGAACGGAGAGGCCGAGCACGTTGAACACGGTTGCTCCTCCGGCACCAGGTTGGTTCAGCTGTAAAATTGCACATTACTTGACAAGGTTCATTCATGCTCTGCAATGGTCTTAAACGATGTCTTGGCTTTCGTCGCTAAATTCGATGTCTTTTAAGGCAATCCAAAAGTCACCTCCCTTCATGCAAGGCAGCCATCCATTGAAACTACCGTAACTCAAAAAATTAGTCGCTGAACGTACAGCCCGGCTCGGCTAAAATTTGTCAAAATGTATTGAGTTGTAGTGAGCTTCAGAATAATTGAAAGTCGTTCATACTTTCAGGAAACCTTGCCCTAAATCTTTAGTAAATGTCCTAAAAAGCAGAGCTCATCAAATGCAAATTTAGGCATTTTATGATTGATTGAGTGAAGAGAGCTAGAAAAATTATTGTTTAAAAATGTGCCAAGTAAATTGAAAGCGTTTGAAAATGGCAAAATGAATGTCTGTGGACCCCCCTAAAGCAAGTTTTTCAGGGCTGTTCCACGGGCAAAAATATCCATATTTTTCATTTCTGGGAAAATTTTTAACGTCAATTTCATACTTTGGGCTCATTTTTCCAATGATTACAAAAATTATAAAAAAGAAAAATTTAATTTTTTCAAAACTATCAAATTTCATAATTAATAAATATAAGGTAATGCAATAAATTTATATTGTTTTGAAAGAGCAAACTCTCACGGTTCCGAAAATGTCTTTAAAATTTTTATTCGTTAAGTTTGAGGCTAGTTATGGGCAAAAATGTAAAGGGATCTTAGCTACCGAACGGGATGCAGCCTGTGCTAAATATGAGTCTCATTATCATTTTGTGCCATAACTTGCCTAATTTTTTGCTTAAAAAGCTCATATTAAAACACAAAGTATAAAATTGTTTTCTCTATTAATCTAGGAAACTAAAATTAAAAGTAAAATATGCAGCAAACTGCATGCCTTTGCATGTTCTTTGCAACAGATTTGATTTATTCTTAAATCGCAATTTTTCTAGCTCTTTTCACTCAATCAATCATAAAATGCCTAAATTTGCATTTGATGAGCTCTGCTTTTCAGGACATAAACTAGAGACTTAGGGCAAGGTTTCCTGAAAGTATGAACGACTTTCAATTATTCTGAAGCTCACTACAACTCAGTACATTTTGACAAATTTTAGCCGAGCCGGGCTGTATACATAGAAGAGCACTGTGACGATGCGCCGGTTGAACTCGGAACCACCGCCGGGGTTTTCGATAAATTTGTCATCCGCGTCCTGAAAACATCAGGCATTTAAAAACTTTCTGCAACTTACCATTTTTTCAAAAAAATACCAGAATTTGCTTAATCGAGCATTAGAATTAGAAATGAAAAGAAAATAAGAACTTATTCTTTTTTTCTAATTTTAATTCTCGATTGAGCAAGTTCTGGCATTTTTCTGAAATAGCAGGGTTCTAGAAAGAATGAAAATGAGCAGACCAGTTTGCCCATGTCGTAGTGCGGGCGATAGTGGCCGCCTTTGGTGTAGCGAGCCAGCTGGAGGCCTTCCGCGGTGCTCACGCTGAGACCCGTGAAGTCCTGCACTCGTTTGGACAGAACTGCCGCCACCTTGTCCGCAGCATCCGGGATCCACATGCTGCAACCCCACTGATAATTTTTATTAGCCAGGGAAAATAAAATGGAAACTTAATTTCAATCCAGTTTTCCAACGAATCTATTTTGCTGGACGAGTCATTTCTGATCACCTACGCTAAGGCCTTTAGATCGTTGGCATAAACATTGCTCGGCTGGCTCCTAGAACCCCCCCCCCCCCCAAGATATACACCCCCCCAAGATATACACCCCCCCAAGATATACACCCCCCCCAAGATATACACCCCCCCCCAAGATATACACCCCCCCAAGGCATATATATTGAAAATTTTTTTATTGCCTTAACATACTTCTCTTTACATATCTCGAAATTTAAACTCAAGGAATTTTTGACCGCGGTATATAGAGGTTACTCAATTTTTGTCCTCATATATATATATATACTAGTAATATGGGTCAGTGGCCGCGGTTAGCGCGGGCACCCTTCTCATTTCTTTAATTTTTCCTATTCTTTCCACCCTTATCATTTATTTATTTTTATTGCTATACATTATTGCTACACATAACAAAGATTACTTAAAAATATTGTTCAAAACTATCAAGTATTTAACTTTAGTTCAGCAGAGTACACATCAATAATCAATAAGCTTATGTGTATGCTGCTGCTCAGCAATGCATACAAACGCTTTCAAAGCAATCAGTGCTGCTTTACTCTAACTACTGCAGCCATCCTTACTAATAAATGCCTTGAAACATCAGCACCCTGAGTAGAGCCCAAATCGCGAAAATTGACTTCACTCAATGCAATTTTTTAATAAAATAATGTCAAAAAATTAAAAAAGTAAGTTTGGCATCTTGAAAAGAATTGTTTTGCCTTGAATTGAAAAAAAAGTCCGACAAGAAAAGTCAAAAATTGAATGAGCAAGCAGGTTTCAAAATGAAAAATGACCAAAATTGAGAACGTTTTCAATCATAAATTATTTCAATGAAAAAATGGCGAGGACATCCCTACATATTTTGTGTAACTCACTGAGATCTATCCAAAAAGCTATCATGTGCCAGGATTGGTTTAGAATCCATATGGCGCCAAGGCCATCCTGAAAATATCATCACCCGTATTATATAAGATATATATATATATATATATATATATATATATATATATATATATATATATATATATATCTGGAAATGCTGTCCACGGGCGAATTCTCAACGGATTGGAACAAACTTTTTGACCGCGGAGCGGCCCGAAGGGCCCCTCCCCGGTGTATAGAGGTTAATCAACTTTTTTACAGATATATATAGGTATATATATATATCTGGAAATGCAGTCCACGGGCGAATTTTAAAAGGATTGGGACAAACTTTTTTTTTCCTGAAAGGTAATGCTATTTTAGGAAGATCTGGAGGGGTAGACCCGGTTTCCGAGCAATTGAAACATTACTTTTTCGGGTAGAAAGGCTTGAAAATTGCAATATAGAGTTTTTGCGCTGTAGCACCTGTAATCTTGAGAATTGCACAGACAACTTGAGTTTTTTTGTTCACAAGTCGTATATAATGATTCCAAATCTGTGCTTACTTTTGAAAATGGTTGAGAAACCACAGACTTGCCCTCTTGAGTGACAAACTTTCATGCATGACAATAGCATCAATAATTAGTAGCAGCTGAACGGCTGATAATTGAACAGAAGACTTTGGTTTTTTGATTCACAAGTCGTATATAACAATTCCAAATCTGTGCTTACTTTTGAAAATGGTTGAGAAACCACAGACTTGCCCTCTTGAGTGACGAACTTTCACACATGACAATAGCATCAATAATTAGTAGCAGCTGAACGGCTGATAATTGAACAGAACACTTGAGTTTTTTTGTTTTGTTCACAAGTCGTATATAACGATTCCAAATCTGTGCTTACTTTTGAAAATGGTTGTGAAACCACAGACTTGCCCTCTTGAGTGACAAACTTTCAAGCATGACAATAGCATCAATAATAGTAGCAGCTGAACGGCTGATAATTGAACAGAACACTTCAGAATAATACACTAACTGAACGAAGTACAGGCACG
>JASANA010004574.1:0-26446 GCA_030248095.1 Ptycholaimellus sp. GST1_10
GTGGTACTCGTTCAGTTACGTATTGCTCAGAACGTTAGTTGAACCAATCTAGGGATATTGATGGCTTTGAACAAAAAGTTTTAAAATTTTTCTATTTTTATGGGTACTATGATTGAAATTTCTGAACTCTAGATATTTGCTGTTTTTTAAAATAACGGATATTTCAGTTCAGTTCAAATAATAGATAGCGCAAAGAATACTTTAGCCTACTGATAAATTGAAATTTGATTTTGTTGGCCAAAATTGATGCAACCCATTTTTCTTAGCAAATCTCAATCGAAGATCTCTGTAGGCCTAAAATCTCTCTGCTCTCAACACCTGAGCTCAGAGAATTTGCGTCGACTGCTGGGTCTGCTTCACGTGCCTCTGGTGGTGCTCTCTCTGGTCTCCACCCACTTCTTCGCCAACGTATTCAACGCCCCGGTTGGAATAGAGGCAGGGAAAGATGAGCATTGGAAATAGGGATGATTGTTAGTGGAACGGGTGGACGCCGTACCTATTCCTCTACAAGGATTGGCTCACGGAGCCAAGCAGGCATACGCTTTGGGAGGCCGCCATCGGCTACTCCTTTGCTCAGGTTTTCATTTAGTTTTGCGTTTTAGGCTATTTATGTTAGATTAAAATTTTAAGGGTGGGGCTTAAAAAAGTTTAGTTTCTAAAAGGATTAAAATGTTACAAAATTTTTATAAACATCAAATGACAGAAAAAATCTTTATTGTTCGAGCTTCTAAAATTATTGTTTTTAACTGTCCAAATTTGTGCTAAATTGTTTATTCATCAACAAATAAAGTAAGTATTTCGATTTTAAAGAAAATGAAATTTTGAAGGTTTGCATCGAAATCGCCAGACGAGAAGCTTTGAAGGGTCCGAAGCCAAAGTTTGAGTGATTCTTTCTATTCATATATTGCTTATACCCAGTTCTTATTTTCAAAAATTTTCACAGATTTCTTGCACATATGGAACTGAGATTGCGGGGCTACATGGAACCAATAGTGAACTTTTGTGCACAATTTCAGACCGCAGGCTAATGCGCATGGAAGAGTACAAAAGTAACGCCAACTTATGCATAAAAACACTCAGGACTCTGCAGCATCCTCTGGCCCCGCGTTCAGGAATTCGTGATAGCTTTCCGGCGGCTGAAAAACATATATATGAAATTTGGCGGTCACCAATGAATGAGCTTACTCTACAGTCCAAGAGCCCACTTTCTATAGAATTACTAGGTTACTGAGCGATTCGATTGTGAAATATATTGCTACATTGCTGCAAAAACGAGCATAACCAAGATTTGGCATAGCATTTGCATTATTCTTCTTTGAAATGGACAAGAGTAAAAAAGAATGTCAACAGTAAACTGACCAACCGGTTCAGTGAGCAGAGCGCCGGGTTTTAGCTCCCTGCCCTCCTCTTCGACAGGGATCAGCTCCACTTCCCCGTCCTCACTGATTCGCAGCTGATAACCTGCACACGTATTCTAGTGTTTATTTATTTTCATTGCTATGGCAGGATAAAGTGGTCCCCAACCAAATAAAGCTAGGGAGGAAGCAGTAACCATCAGGTATGTCCATGGGCTTGCCGTGTTCGTCGACCAGCATGATGGTGCCTTCCTCCAGGGCGGCCGGGAGACCCTCGGCGCTGATGGCCGCTGTCTCCTCTGCCTCTTCCTCCGGTGGCGCGGCTGCTGGTGGAGGCTCGGGCAGGGGCTCTGTCTCTACCACAGGCCTGGCCTCCTCCGTCTCCCCACCACCAGCCTCCCCAGCCCCACCCTCGTCCACCATCAGGATCTGCAGTCCCACCCTCCCTTTCTTCTTCAAGTAGCATTTCCATCTGTCATCTGTCTATCCTGCTGGCCATCAAATTAAGACGTAATCAGTCGCTGGGAAAAAGGCAGCGCCATGTTTGGCCACTTCAGCTTAGTTGTGGCCGGATATGAAGTGGCAGTGTAAATGGACTGCTAACGACATTCTCGCCGGCGGCAGCAGAGATGCCGAGCTCCTGAAGTTGGTCGGAGGTGAGGAGGATTTGAGGGGCGCCAGGCTCTCCGCTGGTGGCGTTGCCGTCGGCGTCCACGAGCATCACCATGTACTGCTGGCCGTCCTCCCCCGTGATCGTCTGCCCGGCAGCCACGCCCTCCAGACTCCCCGCCGCAATGCCCTCCACACTGCCCGCCTCCACCGTCTCTGCCTGCTCCGCCCAGGCCGGCTTCTTCCCCGCCGGCGCCTGCTCTCTGGCCTGGGCAGGCTGGACTGGGCCTCCCAGCTGGGGCGAGTGCTTCAGTCGACGATGGTAGACGAACTGGCTTCTGTCCGTGTAGGCCTCGTTGCAGCAGGTCCAGGACAGACGCCCGGCCTCCACTGTGATCCGGAAACTCGGCATCCCCTTCGTCTCCACCTGGATAGGGATGGGGCTTTAGGGAGGGAGGCGGGAGAGGAAGTGGAAAGGGGGACGGTGGCAGTGAAGTTGGTGCGGTTGTGGAC
This sequence comes from Ptycholaimellus sp. GST1_10, assembly GCA_030248095.1. Classification (NCBI taxonomy): domain Eukaryota; kingdom Metazoa; phylum Nematoda; class Chromadorea; order Chromadorida; family Chromadoridae; genus Ptycholaimellus; species Ptycholaimellus sp. GST1_10. Next base: position 2,478 of record JASANA010004574.1, read on the forward strand.
GCGCATCATGTGTCGGATGAGCAGACTCGGCTTCACCATCACCAGCCCGCACAGGTCGCACGTCGTTCGACACGGCAGCTCCTCCACACTCCAAGTTCACAGCAGTCTTTATGTCACTCTATGTTTCTTTATTTATTATGGAATTTATAGCTTTTTATTTATTTTCATGATTGCCTGTGGTGAATTACTTTTTTTAATTTTTATATAATTCTTTTCGAATTTTTCAAATTTATGCGAAGTAAACCCCAATTTGAAGAGGGTGAAGAAGAAAAACGAGTACCTGGTGAGTACGCGAGTAGAGCCGGAGCCTCTTTGAGCGTCGGCCAAGGCAGCTGCTCTGCGACTGGCGGCGGACTGTAGGCCCAGGGCCGGTCCTATGGCCCCTCGCCCGCCCTTCCCCACGTGCCCTCCCCGCCTCCCAAGCGACTCTCCCGCCTCCCGCTGTCGGGACACCGCCATCCCGTGCACCTCCGACTGCAACACCCCAGCTCTGGCCAAGGAGATGCGGAGGGTGGATGGAGGAGGAGGAGAGAGGTAGAGAATTGAGGGAGTGGAGGAGAAAGAAGGGACCTTGTGATTGTTGAGGTCGGTCATGGTGAGACAAACGTGGCCGCACCACTTGCAGACATACTTGCGGCGGCGGACGTGCATGGCCTCGGCGTGAGCGATGAGTTTCCGCTCGTCCGTGAACACCAGCTGACACTCGTGGCACGTCACCCGAGCCACAAACTCAGCACCCACTGTCTTCAACACCCATCACCATCAGAATCAATAATATTCATCTAAATTTTAAAAATTCAAGAAACCTGCCTCATTTTAAGCTTCTTGCCCCAATACCCTTTTCTGCTAAAAGCTGTGTAAAAAGGCAGTCCTCACCCTGAGTAGCTGGTTGCGCAGCTGGTCGTTCTTCTTGTGGGCGCGCATGTGGTTCTCCAGTGCCGTCGGGTGGTCGGCGTTGATGAGCAAGCCGCAAATACGACAGGACTCGAAGTTGCCGCCGCCGTAATCGGATCGGTAGGGGCCCAGATCGCTGCTCACCCGCCCTGCACACCATCCCCTGGCTCTCCTTCCAATAGGACGTGGGAGCAATGGAACCAGGTTTGGAGGCGTAGGCAGGGCCGGGCTCCTCGTCCGCGCTCAACTCTGGGTGAGCAGCCGCGGCCATGCTCTGCATCGCCTCCCGAGCTGCTGCTGCTGCCAGAGCTTCCTGCACTCCTAGGCTTTTTTAAGGCCCGCCCAATTAATTACTAACTCCTCGTCCAAAAAACTTGCTTAAAGAGCTCGAGAAACAAAAAAGCAAATTAATTGCTTTCTACTGTCCAAATTTAAGGTTTTGTGGAACAAATGAGGGCGAAAGAGAAGCTGCATAAAGGAACTGGGAGAAGCTCTAGCAAACCTGACGCAGTTTGGCGAGTGTGAGGCGCTCCTTCTGCTTCTCTCGCTCAGCCTCCCGCCGCTTCCACTCCTCCTGAATCCGACCTGCAGGCCAGCAACAAGCTCCAGGCCAATGTTCGGATAGCCAAGGAAAGGGTGCGTACGAATTTCCTCGCGGACCTCGTCCATATGCTGGGAGTGAAGGGTGTCCGTGTGCTTCTCCAGGCCGTAGCTGGTGAGGAAGACCTTGTCGGGGCAGTAGCGGCAAGGATACGATTCCACCTCGTCCGCCGTCCCCGGCAGCGGCGTCTCCACGAACCGCCTAAAAAACAAGCCTCTCACATTTGTCAGATACTGAAGTTTCCAACTAGTCAAAAATTGAGCTAGCAAAAGGCTTCAAAAATTGAAGCAACTGGGACTTTTTAAAAACTGAAGTAGAAAGACAATTTTTTTTTAATTTCAGAAGATTCCTGCGGAGATTTTGTGCTATGTTTTGATGCATTGATGAACTAAAACAGGTTTTGAGCTAAAATTTCGGAAATTTTGACATCGAATTTTCGATCGATAACTTTAGATCTAAATATTCTTGAATGTTTATAGTTTGGGACGAACGGGCGGTCAGAGGACATCTGTGGGGCCTCGACGACGAGATGACGGCCGCGGCCTGCCTTCTCCTCGTAGATGACTGGACGTAGACTGCCCAGCTCCTCGCTCCCCGCATATCTGACGCTTACCAGCTTGCTCATCTTGGCTAGAAAGAGGGCAAGATAATAGGTAGGCAGTACTTCTTTGCTGGCGGAGCAGGCGGCGGAGGTGCCGTCGGCGCCGGAACTTCCACCACCTGAGCATAGAAAGCCATCATTGCCCCGTCTCTGCCCCACTAAACCCATCGCTTGCTTGACCAATGAAAGCGATGGCTTTGCAGACAGTGCGCTTAGTTTGGCTTTAGCCTCAACCCTCAAGCCTCCTTTGCTTCCCTTTCTCAAATTCTAATTTCTCCCACTGCTAATGTCAAATTGACTGCTAATGTTAATGTCTCGATATGAGCAGAAGTTTGAGAGGTTGGGGCGTACCCTAGGCGGGGGTGTGGGCGGGGGTGCCTCTGGCTGAAGACTCGGCGCCGGCGCTCTTTCCGGCTCCACCTCCGCCGGCACCACTGCCACCGGCTCCTTCAAACAACTCCTTGCCTATGCCATCCAGGAATCCAGGAGAGGCCTCTGAAGCTGACAGGAGGCGGGGGCTGAGCTGGTGGAGGAGGGGCGGCAGGGGAGGGTGCAGGGACGACGGCGGGGTTGAGGGCGGAGGACTTCCGCTTGGCGGCTCGGGAGACGGCGGGAGGGGCCGGCGGTGGAGGGGCAGAGATGGTTTGTCCTGTCTGCTGCTGTTCTTCTGAGGGGGCCTCCTGCTGCTCCTCCGCTTCCTCCTCCTCCCCGCCGCTGCCCGTCAGTGCCTGGCGTTTTAGAACAGTTTTCAAAAGTCACTTTGTTTGCCTGGCAAAAAGTCAAGGGCCAATTGAAATGGATTTACGAATGGAAAATGTCAGCCCAAAAGCATTGAAGTATTCCAAAATGATCAAAAGTATCTAAGCCCCAACAAGAGAAAGGGCAACCTCGACAGAGATGGGCTCCAAGTCGGCAGGCGGGGGACTGGCCGCTCTCCGGCCGCCGCGTCGCGTTCGCATCCCCAGCGCCGCTCCTCCCGCCCCCTTCCCCATCCTTCCTCCTCCCGGCTTCTCCGGCGTCCGCTTCTCCGTCTTCTGAGGGCCTCGACGGCCTCGCTTCGGCTCCGGCTCTGCAACAGCCTCCCTCATTCAGCCCTCCTTCTACCCAGAGAAGGCTTTGGAACCCTCAGATGGTGCCTCCTCTAGGGGAGGAGAGCGGGTGACAGTGCCTCGACGCGTTTTCATGGCCCCGCTGCTGTTTCAGCTGAGGCTGGAAAAAGCGGACAGCATGCGCGCAGTATTTGTAGGGCAGGTGAAGGAGTGGAGGGGCAAGTTGGGGGGAGAGCGGCTGTTGATGATCAGGACCTGAGAGTCCGCAAAAAGCCCCCCTTTCGATCCACCCCCCCGCATGCACACACCAACACCAATCTGCCCAGCACTTCTACAGCCTAGTCTCACAACTGCTGGCTGAATCTGCTGAAATGAGGTGGAGATAATCGCTGTTTTATGGATAGGTATGAGGGGATATTGAGAGGGTGATAAAAGTGGGGCGCCAGTTAGCGCATAGACGGGCTATGGTGGCGGCCATCTTGGCCAGGGGGGAGGGGCATAGGCGATTATTTGAACGCCCGGCCCACCGCTCCGCCTGCGCATCACTTACCGCCTGCCGCGCATTTGAAGCACCCCTTACAACTCCGCCACGGGACGGAGAAGAGAAGGGAAGATGGTAAAAGGCTGGTGTTGTGACCTCAGGAGCTGAAACATGCATTCAGAAAAAAACAGCCATAGTTAAGAAATAAGACTGCTGTGGAGGGCATGAAGTGGCTGCTGGTGCTGCTGTTGGCCTGTAGGTTGTGGCAGAAGTTGGAGGTAATGAGGGGGAAGAAGTAGAAGGGATGGCAGGGTGGAGACAGGACGGGAGTGGTCGGAGTGGGGCGCCTGGGGGGAGTGTCCGGTAAGCTGCGGGAGTGCCCTCAGGGGTCGCAGCCGTTTCTGCCCGCCGGGACCCGGCGGCTTTTGCGACGGACAGGTCTATGAGGTTACTTTGCGGCTCTGTTTTTGCTTCGGCTAAGAAATTGGCAGGGTTTTGCCTCTGAACGGAATTTCCAGTTTGTCCATATAATTTTTTACAGAAAGGACTTTGATGCAGAAAATAATACCAGTTAAAAGTTATCCTAGAGCAGGTTTCGATGGATTGTTTCCAATAAAGCAACTGTATGCGTACTTCTTGGATATTGTAAGCGTACTTCATGAGCCCCCATATGCAGCCCAGTTTCGTCTATGCAATTTTGAGCATATTGCGTTTTTTTGCAAATGAAGCAGCCTGAGTGAATTGCGCATTCACTTTTGAGTCAATGTGGCTTGATGAAAGGTAGGTGATTGGTAGACGTCGGTGTGCTCAGCAGCGCCGTGCCCCAGCTGGACGGAGTGGTCGGGGTGGGGAGGCTGCTCGGTGAGTTGCGGAGGAGGAATGCGCTCTAGAGCTCGACACTGCTTCCCCGTCCACACACCGCCGAAAGACTGCCCTGCAGGAGCTGCCGAGTTAGCCGGCTGCAATTTTTTCATCCCCACATTTTGAGCGAGAGTTTTAAAATCTACATTGGTAAAAGTCAAAAATGTATGCCATCGGTACATAGAAATCGAACGGTACACCTTATTAAAGTTCTGTGAAAACGGGCATTCAAATCTGAGTGAAAAATCTGAGCATCAAAAAGTCGAGCACAAACAAAGCAAACCGAGCATATAAGCGATATCTTTTGGGGTCTATGGGTTTTGACGATATTTAATCGCTTAATTTATGTTAATTTTATTGAAATTGAATAGTCAGTATCGTAAGTATTTTAAAGACATTTTCTTGCCTAACGGCTTAATTAAGTGTTCATTCAATAAAAAAACGACTTTTACTATCTTATTCCTCAACCGGATCTATCTTATCCCACGACGACCAAATTTTCGTACCAATGTTTAGACTGTGCTCTTTTTGCAGCAAACTAGGCGGCAAAAGGCCCCAAATGAGACAAAAATAAAAATTAAGCATGCCCACTGCAGAGAACGGGAGCTGTGCCAGCCGTCAGCCTGTCTGATAGCAGCGGCCTGGGGCGACTGGCTAGGTTGGTCCCCCTGCAGCCCCACCTGTGGCACTGCCGGCAGTCGACAGCGCCAACGTCTCTGCATTGGTCATTTCCTCCTCCTCGTTGGAACAGAAAGAAGGAAGAGAGCTGAGTGGAGGGAAGCTGAAGCCGTCTCTTCCTTCCTTCTCCCTCTTCTCATCCACTCAGATGCTGAAGGTGGTGCACTGGAAAGCTGTCCTGGCGGCGGGGCCTCGGCAGGCGAGATGCACGTCTGTCCGCTCCAGCCCTGCGATGCCGGCAAATGGTTCTCCTGCTTTCCTTCTCATCCTGTCAATGCAGTAGTAGCACGAAGATGTGACCTTCTAGGCAAAGATTGTTCCGCGGGCGGTAGATTACAGCGATTGTTGGAAAGCTGCTAGAAATAATTTGACCTGACATAGAAATTGGGCTGAAAAGACAATGGGCCGAGAAGACCAAAGGCCTTGGACCGAAAATACAATTGTACTGCTGCCAGGCTTCCATGGGGCGCTTGGAGCAGCTGCGATCGAAGCTGCAACGGGGGGCAGCGGCAGCGGAACCGCATCTGCCCCGCCTTCCGCCTATGCCCCGGCGTGGAGCGTTGGAACAATTGTCAGGCACTCTTGGACTCATCTTGGCCGGTTGGCAGGTGAGACGCAGCCTTGCGGAGACAGCAGCTGCTTCGCCTGGACCCACTGGGCCGAATGGTCCCCTAAAACTTCCTTTCTTTCTCAAGCATCAAGAACCGAGCACAATCTTAAAAACTGTCACCTCAGAGATAAATACCCAATTTAACTCTTCTGATGCAAACTATCAAATCACTTAACTTTGTACCATGGAGAATACGTCTAGCAGTAAACAAATCAAAAAGTGTGGAAGCCAAATTATGACGCTCATCCTAGTTCGGCCTAGATTGATAGACTGAAGTAAGTGCAGGACGCAGTGCACCTCTTCCTGCGGCGCCGGCGGTATGCAGTTCCGCTCCCGCATTTGCCAGGGAGGTTCACAGCTACTTCCACCCACTCCCCTTCCTCCGCAACCTCCAGAGAGGAAAGGCTTCTTAGAGGGGCCGGCTGCGTGGGCAGCGCCACAGACAGCCAACTCTGCGGCTCCGGCCTCTGCCCCCTCATCCCGGCCATCAACAACTTCCGCTTCGACCCAAACTCCAAGCCCGCCCACCTCGTTTCCCTCCTCAGCGGCTAGCCTCTTTCTAGCCCCGCTCCCTCTAGAGCTTCAGGCCTGGCATTGCTGCAGACTTCTTCACCAACCTGCTGCGCAACCCATTGAACCTCTTCCAGCTCATCGGAGTGCCCAATGCTCCTGGTGGGCCTAACCTGGGCGGCTTGGCAGGACTTGCCGGTTTGCTTTTAGCATTCATTGAGTGCAGAGATTTCATACTATATGGGCATGCCTATTCTGCATCACATTGGCAAGCCTGAGCCGATGTGATGCAGAATAAATATGGCCATGAAGTGAAAGAAGCTTGGATGTTGGATGAGTGGTTTGAGGTCTAGGGGAGGGTGGACTGGAGAGCGTAGGCTTCAAGGCCCTGTTGGCGGCGGTTCCGGGGCTGCTGAAGCAGTCTCCACTGCTGAAGGATGCAGTGGACGGCCTTCCGCGCACCGAGCAGGAGCAAGTTCTCACTCAGGTTCCACATTTTTAGCCCCCTCAAACATTTTAAATGGAGCTATCACTATCCTTGCCTGAACAAAAAGACAAAGAGAAAAAATTAAATCCTAGATTCACAATTTCAAGTGGAGGCAATGCGTGCAGGCGTTCCGGAACGGGCTGGAGCGTGTGGAGGCAGATCTGTCCACAGCCACGGCGCTGGGAATTCTGCAGCAGATTCGCACCGGCATCCCTGAGATCGGCCTCCCTCCCTCTTCCGCCCCTTCTACACAGTGACGGATGCCTTCCGTCCTGCCTTTTTCACTTTCCCACTTTGCTACTCTGAAAAAACACTGCTCGCAAACGCTTAGCAACTTTTTGACCTTTTAACTTTTCACACAATGACTGGAACCTCGATTGTCAGTGGTAAGGAGGTTGAATAGGTTTCTAGGTAGTTCTCCTTTAGGCAGTGCGTAGTGGCTGCCAGGATGTGGGCCATGTATCTTCTGAAAGAACGCAAACGTTTTGTCCTAGCGGTATTTTCTGGCTCTGACATAAAGTCAAACTCTAGTTTAGTGAGCACCAGATTTGCAATCAGGGGGTCGCAGCTACAAACCAATGCGATTCCCTTTGTTGTTTGTGATGTCTGAAATTAATGTCTTGCTTAATCTCATCAGATGTAAGGCTCCGTTAATGCCTTAATCTCATCAAATCTAAAGCAATAAACCTCAGTCCATTGCTTCCAAACAAATAGACGTTGGTAACCTGGTAACATGGCCCCCAGCATTGGACAACAGATTCTAGCCAGCACTCCAGCTTTTTGCTTTCCACTAGCCGCCCCAGGCATGCTTCTTCTACCACTCATGGCTGCCTTTGCTCCAGGTTAGTCCGCTCCCATTGCAGATGCTGCCCTAAAAGGAGGAATGGGAAAAGGAATTGGAGATAGCTGGGCTTCGCTGCTCTATGCCGACACAAACAGCGAGCTCTCTGGGGACTGCTCCAACTATACCCAGCATCCGGGCAAGACCACAAACGAAGGCCGTTGGCTGGCTGCTGCATTAGAGGTCAGAAGGCTTTTGCATACTCCATCTTTTGCCCTTCGGATGCCTGTCTAATGCGATTCTGGGAAATTTTAACGAATAAAAGATTTGTTGCTCCCTTAAGAGACATTATACATAAGATGTTAGATGTTGGTGGAAAATTATTTTTTTGACGTTTATAAGCTGATCTATCTGTGGGTTAGAGTGGACCTTGGGCATCTCTGTGCAGTTGTCCGTTTTGAATTTCATGCAGCAGAACTGGATTTATGGACCGACATGTAAATTGAACAAAAATATTTAGTGATTTTTCGAATATTGGGCTTTAAAGCAAAGAAACCGCTCTTTCTATTTCATTTTGCATCCTAAACCCAATTATACACATCAATCGAATCCTAATAAAATTCTGCATTCGCCCAATCCGTTTGTTTTCACGTTTTCATACCTTTTGAGGTGGTTACAGGTCAAAAACAAGTCACAGTCAATGTTTTCAAATTTTCGAAATTTTCACTAATTCATGATTTTCTCAAAAGTTTGTTGAAAATGCCCCCCCCAAAACCTATATTATTCTTAAACCTCAGTTTATTGCGGTTAATTTCATACCATGTAGGTCCTTATCCGTTTTGACCCAGCAGAGTTATGGCCCGTTGATCATGATCACCTCCATAATTGCCCTATGTTATAACATAGGCCTTGGAAACCAATGTGTGAATTTGACACCAAAAAACTTCCCACAGTCTATGGGGTGTAGCATGACCAATTTCTATTTCAGGAAAGTTGGCTGGCATCCTTGGCTAGGTAGTACTGCAAAAACAATGCTATATAAATCATATCTGGGTGTGTACAGGTCTTCTATTTAGAGCTGGGTAACGTTTGAGCCCTATGTTATAACATAGGCCAAAATTGATGAAAAAATTTGTCTTCTCAAATTTTGTTTTCAAAGCCCAATATTCGAAAAATCACTAAATATTTTTGTTCAATTTACATGTCGGTCCATAAATCCAGTTCTGCTGCATGAAATTCAAAACGGACAACTGCACAGAGATGCCCAAGGTCCACTCTAAGCCAAAGATAGATCAGCTTATAAACGTCAAAAATATAATTTTCCACTCATCTTTACCATTTGTCTAACAGCTTATATATAACCTCTCTTAATCATCATAATCAAATATTTTACGGGTATGTTGCAGTTTATGGTCTTTTATTCCCCCGCCCACTAATCTGCACAAATGGGCCCTAAAGCTAATTTGCACAGACAGTTGCGTCAGAAATAGCCATGGGACGGCCTTAAGGCCCTAGTAAAATTGTGAGCGAAGCGTGTGTGCCCGTGGGTGAAGGATACCGGCCAGGCGAGGGTCATGATACCGGCCTCTTGTTTGCTACTATGTTGAATCAGATTGCCAAAACTTACCCTGTTCACTGATTAGTTTATAGGCGAAAATTATTCTCTCATTCATGTTGGTCCTACGGCCGAGTGGATAGTGCGTTGGACTCATGAGCAGTAGCAAAGCACGTCAGAGTCGTAATATGCGCATTATTTTGACACAAATTTTGCCCATGAACAAATAATGCGCATATTACGACTCTGACGTGCTTTGCTACTGCTCATGAGTCCAACGCACTATCCACTCGGCCGTAGGACCAACATGAATGAGAGAATAATTTAAAAGACCATAAACTGCAAAATAGCCTATTTTACAAATTTTGGGTCCGCAATTCTAATAGCTAGAAATTCTGCAAAAAAATCCATGCAAGGTGAGCAGCGCCGAGGAGTGTCGCTTCCTTTGCGCCATCTACCCAGCCTGCACCACCGCCAACTATATCAACAATTTCTGCTGGTCTGCACAGCCTTGCCCAGAGAGGGCCGGGCCGGGCCAGTGGTGTATTGAGGCTGCGAGGGCCGCCAGTGGCCGACATTGTCCTGGTGCACAGCGACGCCGCCAGGACCACTTTTGTGCGTCAGTGCGGTGCCTGGCCACTCCCATTCCCAGCCTCATAGCTGGCGCAATTGCAGATCCACCTTGCTTCTATGAAGAGTTCGAGGACCAGGAGGTGGTGGGGGAGCCGGCGCTGGAGCAGCTGACGGAGGGGAACGTGGCAGGTGCAGTGGCCTTGTATCTCTTCGCGAAAGACTGCACAGCGGCCTGCTTTGCGCACCCGCTCTACATCAGCGTCACCTGGAACGGGGCCGGACCCAGCGTCACCTGCTCCCTCTATGCCCACTCCAGCCTCAGCGCGGCCAGCGGCAAACACAGCCGCATCATTCGCAGCCCCCAGCAGTGCAAGCAGCTTTACTGTCCCTTCTTCCCCTTCTCGGCCAATAAGAGCAGCTGAAGCCTGGCTCTTTGGCAGATCGTCGCCGGGAGCATCGCTGGCAACTCAGCGCCTTTAGCCTGCGCGGTGTCACAGCGCCGGAACACCCTACCTTCTGCAGTCTCTTCTGGAGTCCCCTCTCATTCCAACTTCCCAGCAGAGATGGAGAGTTGAGGAAGCTCACTGGAGTGGCCAGCTATGAAGTGTGCGTGGATGCCTGCCTGCACAATGCGTGACTCACTCAGGCATGCAGTGCTCGTTGGAGGCAGTGGTGGGGAGTGTTGCAGAGACTGCTGGTCGGCCACGCTGAAGGAGAGCAGCGGCCTCTGCGAGCTCTTCCGCCTCTCCTTTCACGCCGAGCAGAGACAGCCATGCACGGAGCCATGCAAACACATCACCATCACCGCCTAGTCCCCTCCCACTACACTAGCACCCTAATATTTCCCCCCTCTCTTATATTTGTCTTCTCTTCTGCTCCCGCCGAGAAATGTGTTGCCCTTTTACCATTCACTTGACTCATAGCTACCCCATACCTTTTTGCAAATGCCCCATAAGAAAGTTGCCTTGGCCTTACACTCGGGGCAATCAGTTTTTGCATGGGCAAAGGCTGCCTGCCGCAGAGGGCAGGGCAGTCAGAGCTCCGGAGGCCGGAGGGCACGGGTGCGGAGGCGCCAATGCGTAGCCTAGCATGCGAAGCATGCTAGGCGAAGCGTAGGGGCCATAGCGGCGGTTGGCCAAGGGACACTTAAGCAGTTACCCTATTTTTCGTCCGTCGTGCATTTGTGTTTGTTTGAAAGCACCGTACTCCTCGTTTTTTCAACGAAATTGGCTGAAATTTTGCATGGAGGTCCATCTAAGTGGTGGCTTGGAACGTTTTTGTGGGATCGATGTGATTTTGTTTAGTTCTTGATTTATGCTCAAAAAACTTTGAAAATTGGAGGTTGGAAATTTGAATTGGGGCACAGAAATGGGACGATGTGCTTTCTTGTGCCAAAGACTGGCACTGGCCAAAGACATAGGGAGCAGAAAGTGGAACCACTCTTTTGGCAGATCTCGGTGCCCATGCCCATTCTTGGACATCTTGGAATGCAGCATGATCATCACTTGGCGTTGCCTCTTTCCCGTCTCTCAAGTGACAAAGATCTATCAAACCTTAATCTCTTGATATCCTGTTATCGGCAGCTGAGAATACCTTGAAAACAGCTTTAGCTATGGTTTGGCGATGGTGCCAGTTATAGGCTTTTTTGAAGCCACTTATCTTTTTCTGTTTTTACCCGTGTTTAACTTGGCATTGCACAGCATTAGAATTGTTTCGCAATCGTCAAATACCAAATACGATTATAAGATGTTTGATATTTGTTGGAAAAGAGGGCCTGCTTCCTCGCGCCAGGCCAATTGGAGCAGAATAATCAAGAATTTCAACTGATAGCCAATCATAAATGGTTGACAAAGTAAGGTGTTTTTTGGGCATACATCATCAAAGCAGCATAATCTATCCTATCCTCTGTCCCTTGTTCCCAGGCAGTCAGTCCTGCATCCCGTTTCTAATATTTGTTTTATGATCCCCTGGAACAATAGCATTAATAATAAGGGCAGTACAGCTGTCCTTTCCCTTAGACAAGGGTTAGAAATGATGAATGTTTGAATCGCCCTCAGGTCTCATACTGCAAACTAATAGAAAATGTTAAAGGTATCGGAAAGAAATTCGGAATACAAATCATACGGAAGGTGAGTCAATCGTTTTCCTATAATTTCTTTGACAAGAAGATTAAATCAGAGCAAAAGCTTAAGATAGGTTTCTTTCATGGCTCGTAGAACATTCGATGTAGGACAAGGTAGCCTGGGGTTGCAACCACTTTCACCTCGTTCACTGTGTAATAGTCCAGACCTTCGTTGTAACTTACATAGTGCTTCCCATCTACAGCCACCTGAATAAACAAGTCAATTGCAACATTTCTTCGCATTGCTTTACACTGGAAATTGCTATCATAAATTAACCTACCTATTGACAAACAAGATTGTTCAAACAAACTAAAAACTGATTTTGCACAGGAATTTTTCAGCTGAATACGCTTCTCTATGACCCATGATGGCCACCGGTAAGGGGTTAGGCTGCACCGGTAACACCCGGTAATCGGTAATTTTCAAACGCGATTACCGGTGTGGTAATTACCGGTATCGGTTATTTTAGCTTTTTTTTGAAAATCTTCAAAAAACATGATTTTTCTTGGTTTTTCTCATTTCTTTCATCATTTTTGTTATGTTTCTTTGTTTGTATAGTGTTTTTGTGCATGTTACTGAGTTCTGAGCTCCATCTGCCAAAAATTTTTAAAAAAATTTCAAAATTTCAAAAAAAAAATTTCAAAAAATTTTTTAAAAAAAAATTTTAAAAAAAAAAATTTTTTTTATTTTTTTTTTGTTTTTATAGTGTTTTAGTTAGTAAAATGAGTAAATAATAGAGGCGCCAACGGTAAAGATTACCGGTGCTACCGGTTATTTATTACCGGTTGCTACCGTATATGCCAAAATTGCTCCCGTAAAAAACCGGAAAACGGTAAAAGAAAAAAAACCTTACCGTTAACGGTAAACCGGTAATTATTACCGGTGACAGCGTTTTACCGGTGGCCATCATGGTCTATGACTGAGTTTTCCCCCACTTTACATAAAACAATTTCTGGCCCTTATACTGGCAATTTAGTCCTCAAATGCTTCCCATTCTCCATGTTTGCGTGGCGAATAAATGATGATTTGAAAGTGGGCTAACGAAATATTCGCCGTTGCTTCCGAATGTAAAGCAGATTCGATAGATTTTATTGTATTCAAAGGGCCAGCTGTTTTCGATCTGAACTCGGTCGAACTGATTGTTTATCTTCACCGATAACTTGGTTTGAGAACTATCCACACCATTGCTCCTCTGGAATTCAACAAACTGCATTAAACGGTCAACTAAGCGCATAACTCAAGAACTGATTTTCTTTGGCTTTAAATTAAATTGTTCTTGTTGGCCCTAAAAAGCGAATTTAGCTCAAATTTTGAATTTTTTTTAAATTTTTACCACATAAATATGTTAACTGGTGAGTATGCTGTTGAATGCGGCTTTTTTGCTGTTCTAGGAGCAGGTGTATAGTGGCTGGGAAAAAAAATAACTTTAAAAATGGGGTTGAAGCGGAAGGCGATGTCTTGGCCTTGGTGAAAATCAATGTTCAAGTTGGCGTAAATGCTCGTCACATTGCCCGGGTCCGGGGTTATGCCCACGAAGCAGAGACTGCTACCCTCGCTTAGGTTCACAGCAAGCCTGCCATTTAATTTTTAAAACATGCATCAGCTATCAAATGGGGTGGGTGTCCCCATGGGAAGGAACATTTGTCTGTCATAGATAAAAGCCCAGAGGCCGATATAATTAGCTGCGACCCTGCTGCTAATTTCAGGGTGATATAATTAGTCCCTCCCCCGCACATCTCCTATGATTTACCTATAAGGCTGTGGAAGAAGGTGCTCTGGCCGGTTGGTATTGTAGATGCTCCAGGTGGCTTTGGAGGCAGTAGCTGAGTCCAGGCGATGCCAGTAGTAGCGGCACTCTTGTCTGCCGCTGTGGAAGGCGGCTGTCAAAGAACTCGTCTGCAATGGCTTTAATTTCTACAAATACTTTTTCGAAATGTTTTAAAAGGGTGAGTAAAATTGGCATAAATTTTGATAATAATATTCAGATTTTAATTCATTTCACTTGAAATTTATATCTAAAGGAGAAGTAATATTTTTTCAGATTTGATACGAGCATAATTTAGCTTTACTTTTTGAAATTTTGATTGCACCTTGATTTTTCATTTTGCCATCAAAATATTACGGGTGACCAGACGCTTTTAAAGAGGGCTTATTTTTATGAATTGTTTTATCAATGAGGAAAGAAAAGTTAAGAAAAATAGTCCAACGATGTAAGAATTTTCGCAGTATAAATTATATATCGGTTGAATTAACAAATGAGAAATTCGGTGAGAGAAAGACCTGAGTGGTGATAAGTGCGTGGGCGCAAAATATGGGTGCAGCGGCAAACTCTGTTGCTTCCAAATACTGGTCGTAGGAGCTGAGATTGGACAGGTATTGTCGCTCCATTCTTAACTCCTCACCTTACAGTTGAGGCATATTTTTTTTCAACAAGATGTACTGGCAAAGGCATTAACACTTTTAATAAACCATTGCTTATGCTGATCCAATTCTTAGCTTTCAACTGGGTCCAATCATTGCTTTCATTTTTTAAAAACGCGGAGGTCAAGCGAAATTCCTTTTGCGAAATTACAAAGTTAACCTTTTGCTTGTGCAGCGCTTAGTAACACACCAATGACGAAAATCCGATCCATCTGGACTCGTTGAAAATAGTCTGTTTTATATCAGAACTGATATTTCTTCATGCGGACGGGTGTTTTCTGCACGCTGCAGTCATGGTTATCGCCAGATGTCGTTTCCTCTCAGACGAAGAAGTGATGCATGATAAATTCTGATTGAGACCGCAAAGCAGGCTTAATTGCTCAGAGTTGGTCTGGCTATCGTTTAACCGCACTCCTCCCGCTGATTACAGTAAATTGCCTCAATCGTAACGAATTAGGGGACAGAAAAAGATCCCCAGCGCTATTTTATGAGGCAGAGGCGCTTTCAGCATTGCATTCAGCTTTGGGTATATTTTCCTACTGGTAGAAAAATTGTTGCGGTGCAATAAATATAAATATCAGTCAAAATGGTAACTGAAGAATTAAACCCTCTGAGAACAATAGCTGCAGAATCCACACAATTTCAACAAGAATCCACACAATTTCAAATAATCCAGTTGCAGGAGTCGCAAATTAAGTGGTATCAAACTTGTCATCAGAACGAAGCATAAAGCAAATGCAGCAATGAGCATCATGCAAAATTTTGCACCATGATGCGTTTGAACGACAAAAACATTTTCAAAACTATTGTCTCGATTGCATTTGATAGGCATTTTGGCCCCTTCTTGATTGATCCGACCCAGAGACGATCACATTTTGGCAATTTCATTGATTGGAATAATCGGCTCCGATTTAGAGTTTTAGACTCGATTGCAAGTTGGGCAAAGATGCTTGACTGCTTGACGCTGCGTTCCGTTTGCGCAGAGATCAGAGATCAGTTGAGCAGAAATAAAGGCCTTCTTTAGCTAGAAATTGTTTTCCGAATTTTTGAACAAGCGCCTTTTTTCGCATCTCCGCAACTAGGCTTGGCCGGAAAACCTCATTTGGCTGGCTGACCTGTGCGAATGTACACGCGCAGTTTTTGAGCCTATGAATGAATGCTGAGCTAAAGCGGCCAGAATAAGCAATGAACCAATGCTAGCACCCCGATTTCATGGCCTCTGCTTCACTTCGAATATGGTTACAGCCTTTCAAATTTCAACAGCCCACTTCTTTACTGTCAAGTTAAGTCCAGCTCTATAAATATTGCCAGAAAACCAAATATAATCTTCAAATTTTTTAACCACCTCCTAGTACCATATTGAGCTTGGTGTCGGATTTCTTCTGCCCGAACACGGGCGGGGTGGAGACGCACATGTTCTACTTGGCCGGCTGCCTTTTGGCCCGTGGCCACAGCGTCATTGTCATCTCTCACGCCTATCACCAAAGAAGAGGCGTCTGCCACCTCAGCAATGGCGTTAAGGTTGGACTTCTTCTGCCCGAACACGGGCGGGGTGGAGACGCACATGTTCTACTTGGCCGGCTGCCTTTTGGCCCGTGGCCACAGCGTCATTGTCATCTCTCACGCCTATCACCAAAGAAGAGGCGTCTGCCACCTCAGCAATGGCGTTAAGGTTGGACTTCTTCTGCCCGAACACGGGCGGGGTGGATACGCACATGTTCTACTTGGCCGGCTGCCTTTTGGCCCGTGGCCACAGCGTCATTGTCATCTCTCACGCCTATCACCAAAGAAGAGGCGTCTGCCACCTCAGCAATGGCGTTAAGGTTGGACTTCTTCTGCCCGAACACGGGCGGGGTGGAGACGCACATGTTCTACTTGGCCGGCTGCCTTTTGGCCCGTGGCCACAGCGTCATTGTCATCTCTCACGCCTATCACCAAAGAAGAGGCGTCTGCCACCTCAGCAATGGCGTTAAGGTTGGACTTCTTCTGCCCGAACACGGGCGGGGTGGAGACGCACATGTTCTACTTGGCCGGCTGCCTTTTGGCCCGTGGCCACAGCGTCATTGTCATCTCTCACGCCTATCACCAAAGAAGAGGCGTCTGCCACCTCAGCAATGGCGTTAAGGTTGGACTTCTTCTGCCCGAACACGGGCGGGGTGGAGACGCACATGTTCTACTTGGCCGGCTGCCTTTTGGCCCGTGGCCACAGCGTCATTGTCATCTCTCACGCCTATCACCAAAGAAGAGGCGTCTGCCACCTCAGCAATGGCGTTAAGGTTGGACTTCTTCTGCCCGAACACGGGCGGGGTGGAGACGCACATGTTCTACTTGGCCGGCTGCCTTTTGGCCCGTGGCCACAGCGTCATTGTCATCTCTCACGCCTATCACCAAAGAAGAGGCGTCTGCCACCTCAGCAATGGCGTTAAGGTTGGACTTCTTCTGCCCGAACACGGGCGGGGTGGAGACGCACATGTTCTACTTGGCCGGCTGCCTTTTGGCCCGTGGCCACAGCGTCATTGTCATCTCTCACGCCTATCACCAAAGAAGAGGCGTCTGCCACCTCAGCAATGGCGTTAAGGTTGGACTTCTTCTGCCCGAACACGGGCGGGGTGGAGACGCACATGTTCTACTTGGCCGGCTGCCTTTTGGCCCGTGGCCACAGCGTCATTGTCATCTCTCATGCCTATCACCAAAGAAGAGGCGTCTGCCACCTCAGCAATGGCGTTAAGGTTGGACTTCTTCTGCCCGAACACGGGCGGGGTGGAGACGCACATGTTCTACTTGGCCGGCTGCCTTTTGGCCCGTGGCCACAGCGTCATTGTCATCTCTCACGCCTATCACCAAAGAAGAGGCGTCTGCCACCTCAGCAATGGCGTTAAGGTTGGACTTCTTCTGCCCGAACACGGGCGGGGTGGAGACGCACATGTTCTACTTGGCCGGCTGCCTTTTGGCCCGTGGCCACAGCGTCATTGTCATCTCTCACGCCTATCACCAAAGAAGAGGCGTCTGCCACCTCAGCAATGGCGTTAAGGTTGGACTTCTTCTGCCCGAACACGGGCGGGGTGGATACGCACATGTTCTACTTGGCCGGCTGCCTTTTGGCCCGTGGCCACAGCGTCATTGTCATCTCTCACGCCTATCACCAAAGAAGAGGCGTCTGCCACCTCAGCAATGGCGTTAAGGTTGGACTTCTTCTGCCCGAACACGGGCGGGGTGGAGACGCACATGTTCTACTTGGCCGGCTGCCTTTTGGCCCGTGGCCACAGCGTCATTGTCATCTCTCACGCCTATCACCAAAGAAGAGGCGTCTGCCACCTCAGCAATGGCGTTAAGGTTGGACTTCTTCTGCCCGAACACGGGCGGGGTGGAGACGCACATGTTCTACTTGGCCGGCTGCCTTTTGGCCCGTGGCCACAGCGTCATTGTCATCTCTCACGCCTATCACCAAAGAAGAGGCGTCTGCCACCTCAAAAATGGCGTTAAGGTTGGACTTCTTCTGCCCGAACACGGGCGGGGTGGAGACGCACATGTTCTACTTGGCCGGCTGCCTTTTGGCCCGTGGCCACAGCGTCATTGTCATCTCTCACGCCTATCACCAAAGAAGAGGCGTCTGCCAACTCAGCAATGGCGTTAAGGTTGGACTTCTTCTGCCCGAACACGGGCGGGGTGGAGACGCACATGTTCTACTTGGCCGGCTGCCTTTTGGCCCGTGGCCACAGCGTCATTGTCATCTCTCACGCCTATCACCAAAGAAGAGGCGTCTGCCATCTCAGCAATGGCGTTAAGGTTGGACTTCTTCTGCCCGAACACGGGCGGGGTGGAGACGCACATGTTCTACTTGGCCGGCTGCCTTTTGGCCCGTGGCCACAGCGTCATTGTCATCTCTCACGCCTATCACCAAAGAAGAGGTGTCTGCCACCTCAGCAATGGCGTTAAGGTTGGACTTCTTCTGCCCAAACACGGGCGGGGTGGAGACGCACATGTTCTACTTGGCCGGCTGCCTTTTGGCCCGTGGCCACAGCGTCATTGTCATCTCTCACGCCTATCACCAAAGAAGAGGCGTCTGCCACCTCAGCAATGGCGTTAAGGTTGGACTTCTTCTGCCCGAACACGGGCGGGGTGGAGACGCACATGTTCTACTTGGCCGGCTGCCTTTTGGCCCGTGGCCACAGCGTCATTGTCATCTCTCACGCCTATCACCAAAGAAGAGGCGTCTGCCACCTCAGCAATGGCGTTAAGGTTGGACTTCTTCTGCCCGAACACGGGCGGGGTGGAGACGCACATGTTCTACTTGGCCGGCTGCCTTTTGGCCCGTGGCCACAGCGTCATTGTCATCTCTCACGCCTATCACCAAAGAAGAGGCGTCTGCCACCTCAGCAATGGCGTTAAGGTCTTGCTTTTTATTTTTCTCACCTGCTTTTTTCTAATTCCTAAACTTAATTATTTTTTGGTTTTCTTTTGGAAAGTCTTTTCTTGAAAACTAATAAAAAATAATTAAAAAAAATAAAATAAAAATTAGAATTGAATAAAAATTGAGGTGTACTACTTGCCTTTCTTAGTGTTCTACAACGGCTGTGTCCTGCCAACAGTCTACACCACACTGCCATGGATCAGACGAATCCTTCTAAAGGAGCGCATTCAACTTCTTCACGGGCACTCATCTTTCAGTAGCCCAGCCTTATGCATGCTCACAAATCCCGCTCACACTCAACGCACAGGTACCCTGGCTCACGAGAGCATGCTACATGCGGCGGGATTAGGCCTGGGGACGGTGTTCACGGATCACTCCCTCTTTGGCTTCGCGGACGCCAGTGCCATCCTCACCAACAAACTGCTCCAGTTCAGCCTTGCCCACTGCGATCACGTCATCTGCGTCTCCCACACCAGGTTATCAACAGCCGTTCCCGGTGTTCACGGATCACTCCCTCTTTGGCTTCGCGGACGCCAGTGCCATCCTCACCAACAAACTGCTCCAGTTCAGCCTTGCCCACTGCGATCACGTCATCTGCGTCTCCCACACCAGGTTATCAACAGCCGTTCCCGGTGTTCACGGATCACTCCCTCTTTGGCTTCGCGGACGCCAGTGCCATCCTCACCAACAAACTGCTCCAGTTCAGCCTTGCCCACTGCGATCACGTCATCTGCGTCTCCCACACCAGGTTATCAACAGCCGTTCCCGGTGTTCACGGATCACTCCCTCTTTGGCTTCGCGGACGCCAGTGCCATCCTCACCAACAAACTGCTCCAGTTCAGCCTTGCCCACTGCGATCACGTCATCTGCGTCTCCCACACCAGGTTATCAACAGCCGTTCCCGGTGTTCACGGATCACTCCCTCTTTGGCTTCGCGGACGCCAGTGCCATCCTCACCAACAAACTGCTCCAGTTCAGCCTTGCCCACTGCGATCACGTCATCTGCGTCTCCCACACCAGGTTATCAACAGCCGTTCCCGGTGTTCACGGATCACTCCCTCTTTGGCTTCGCGGACGCCAGTGCCATCCTCACCAACAAACTGCTCCAGTTCAGCCTTGCCCACTGCGATCACGTCATCTGCGTCTCCCACACCAGGTTATCAACAGCCGTTCCCGGTGTTCACGGATCACTCCCTCTTTGGCTTCGCGGACGCCAGTGCCATCCTCACCAACAAACTGCTCCAGTTCAGCCTTGCCCACTGCGATCACGTCATCTGCGTCTCCCACACCAGGTTATCAACAGCCGTTCCCGGTGTTCACGGATCACTCCCTCTTTGGCTTCGCGGACGCCAGTGCCATCCTCACCAACAAACTGCTCCAGTTCAGCCTTGCCCACTGCGATCACGTCATCTGCGTCTCCCACACCAGGTTATCAACAGCCGTTCCCGGTGTTCACGGATCACTCCCTCTTTGGCTTCGCGGACGCCAGTGCCATCCTCACCAACAAACTGCTCCAGTTCAGCCTTGCCCACTGCGATCACGTCATCTGCGTCTCCCACACCAGGTTATCAACAGCCGTTCCCGGTGTTCACGGATCACTCCCTCTTTGGCTTCGCGGACGCCAGTGCCATCCTCACCAACAAACTGCTCCAGTTCAGCCTTGCCCACTGCGATCACGTCATCTGCGTCTCCCACACCAGGTTATCAACAGCCGTTCCCGGTGTTCACGGATCACTCCCTCTTTGGCTTCGCGGACGCCAGTGCCATCCTCACCAACAAACTGCTCCAGTTCAGCCTTGCCCACTGCGATCACGTCATCTGCGTCTCCCACACCAGGTTATCAACAGCCGTTCCCGGTGTTCACGGATCACTCCCTCTTTGGCTTCGCGGACGCCAGTGCCATCCTCACCAACAAACTGCTCCAGTTCAGCCTTGCCCACTGCGATCACGTCATCTGCGTCTCCCACACCAGGTTATCAACAGCCGTTCCCGGTGTTCACGGATCACTCCCTCTTTGGCTTCGCGGACGCCAGTGCCATCCTCACCAACAAACTGCTCCAGTTCAGCCTTGCCCACTGCGATCACGTCATCTGCGTCTCCCACACCAGGTTATCAACAGCCGTTCCCGGTGTTCACGGATCACTCCCTCTTTGGCTTCGCGGACGCCAGTGCCATCCTCACCAACAAACTGCTCCAGTTCAGCCTTGCCCACTGCGATCACGTCATCTGCGTCTCCCACACCAGGTTATCAACAGCCGTTCCCGGTGTTCACGGATCACTCCCTCTTTGGCTTCGCGGACGCCAGTGCCATCCTCACCAACAAACTGCTCCAGTTCAGCCTTGCCCACTGCGATCACGTCATCTGCGTCTCCCACACCAGGTTATCAACAGCCGTTCCCGGTGTTCACGGATCACTCCCTCTTTGGCTTCGCGGACGCCAGTGCCATCCTCACCAACAAACTGCTCCAGTTCAGCCTTGCCCACTGCGATCACGTCATCTGCGTCTCCCACACCAGGTTATCAACAGCCGTTCCCGGTGTTCACGGATCACTCCCTCTTTGGCTTCGCGGACGACCAGTGCCATCCTCACCAACAAACTGCTCCAGTTCAGCCTTGCCCACTGCGATCACGTCATCTGCGTCTCCCACACCAGGTTATCAACAGCCGTTCCCGGTGTTCACGGATCACTCCCTCTTTGGCTTCGCGGACGCCAGTGCCATCCTCACCAACAAACTGCTCCAGTTCAGCCTTGCCCACTGCGATCACGTCATCTGCGTCTCCCACACCAGGTTATCAACAGCCGTTCCCGGTGTTCACGGATCACTCCCTCTTTGGCTTCGCGGACGCCAGTGCCATCCTCACCAACAAACTGCTCCAGTTCAGCCTTGCCCACTGCGATCACGTCATCTGCGTCTCCCACACCAGGTTATCAACAGCCGTTCCCGGTGTTCACGGATCACTCCCTCTTTGGCTTCGCGGACGCCAGTGCCATCCTCACCAACAAACTGCTCCAGTTCAGCCTTGCCCACTGCGATCACGTCATCTGCGTCTCCCACACCAGGTTATCAACAGCCGTTCCCGGTGTTCACGGATCACTCCCTCTTTGGCTTCGCGGACGCCAGTGCCATCCTCACCAACAAACTGCTCCAGTTCAGCCTTGCCCACTGCGATCACGTCATCTGCGTCTCCCACACCAGGTTATCAACAGCCGTTCCCGGTGTTCACGGATCACTCCCTCTTTGGCTTCGCGGACGCCAGTGCCATCCTCACCAACAAACTGCTCCAGTTCAGCCTTGCCCACTGCGATCACGTCATCTGCGTCTCCCACACCAGGTTATCAACAGCCGTTCCCGGTGTTCACGGATCACTCCCTCTTTGGCTTCGCGGACGCCAGTGCCATCCTCACCAACAAACTGCTCCAGTTCAGCCTTGCCCACTGCGATCACGTCATCTGCGTCTCCCACACCAGGTTATCAACAGCCGTTCCCGGTGTTCACGGATCACTCCCTCTTTGGCTTCGCGGACGCCAGTGCCATCCTCACCAACAAACTGCTCCAGTTCAGCCTTGCCCACTGCGATCACGTCATCTGCGTCTCCCACACCAGGTTATCAACAGCCGTTCCCGGTGTTCACGGATCACTCCCTCTTTGGCTTCGCGGACGCCAGTGCCATCCTCACCAACAAACTGCTCCAGTTCAGCCTTGCCCACTGCGATCACGTCATCTGCGTCTCCCACACCAGGTTATCAGCAGCCGTTTCACTTCTAGGAGTTTAAATTCGTAAGATTTATGAAATTTTTGAATTTTTTAATTATTTTGATGTTTGACGCGCAATTTTTCGAATTCACGACGAATTCAGGCCAATTTTGGCATATTTTGATCTTTCAAAATACCTAGCAGCTGCTTCCGTGGAAGAGGGCTTGGTTGACAGCAAGGAGAACACGGTGCTAAGGGCTCGCCTCCCAGCCTCCCGAGTCTCTGTCATCCCCAACGCCGTCCAGTCTGCCAGCTTTCAGCCAGAGCCGCAGCTCTCCGTCAAAACCCAGGTATAGGATGAGGATTTTGTGAAGCGAATGAGTCGGGGTAATTTGCAGTGACGGTGGTGATCACGTCTCGTCTGGTCTACCGAAAAGGCACCGACTTTTTGGCCAGCATCATCCCCGATATTTGCTCCAGTTTCCCCGTTCTCTCCTTTTCTCACCCTCTTCCCGCATTTATGGCTCAGCGCAAGCAATGCAAAAACTACGAGTAATATTAAATGTATTGCTTATCTCAATGGTTCTTTGTTTCACTTAGTTTTTGATGCATTTATTTACGTGTATTTTTTCTTACCGCTGATAATTTCACCAAAATCTAAAAGTTAACAAAGAAACATGCATTTGGCTACTTTTCCCAGAATTCAAGATAAATTAATGCATCATTTAGACACCAAATTCTTCTACTGCCTTCCTCCTCTGCTCCATTCTCTACCAAGTCAGAGGGTATTTTGAGGAGGTCCGTTTCCTGATCGCAGGGGATGGGCCAAAGCGTGTTCTGCTGGAGGAGATGCGGGAACGCTGCGGACTGCAGGAGCGGGTGAGTCTTCTAGGCACCATCCCACACTCTCAAGTACGCCAGGTCAGCCTCTGCTTCTCCTCACACCCAGAGTGTAGGTTGAGCGTGGAGGTTTTTAGGTCCTGGTCCAAGGCCAGATCTTCCTTAACACCAGTCTCACCGAGGCCTTCTGCATGGCCATCGTGGAGGCTGCCAACTGCGGGTTAGCCACTCTAGGAGACCTAATCACACCTCATCATGAAGCTACATGGAGCAAAGTAGGCTTTGGGGTTTTCCTGTCACGCTTAGTTTGCTCCATAGAAATAGCATAGCTAAGAAATCTTCCAAAATTCTCTGCAAAGTCATAAAACTAGGCTGCACGTGGTAACGACGAAGGTGGGCGGTATTCCGGAGGTACTGCCGCCGGATCTGATGACGCTGGCTGAGCCCACTGCTCAAGGTTGCCCTTATCCTAATCTCCACCCGGGCCAGTCTGAGATGGAACACTCTTGCAGCATTGACGGAATCCCTGGCCTATGCCATTCGAAGACATATCCGAAGGCGCAGCCAAGGCCAGCTTCCTCATCCACAGGTTCTTTTAGCCTGGCATGGCTGCTTTTATGATGCTTTTATACATGATCTTTAAACTATGATTCCACTGATATCTAATTTTGAAGTTTTAATCAAATTCTCTGTTCGATTAATTTGTCAAAATTTCTTGTAAATTTCTAATTTTAAGTGTTGTGAGCAATTGGAACAAAGAACAGAGCAATACTGGAACTGAACCAAAGCAATACCACA
>JASANA010004576.1:0-24748 GCA_030248095.1 Ptycholaimellus sp. GST1_10
AAATTGATAAGCGTTTTTCTCATCCCAGATAGCACCGATTGCTCTGATTTTTGCTGCAATGGAAAGAGCAACATCGAATTATGGGGGTACTCGCAAAAAGCGGCATAAAAGTTTGGATTTGATTGAGAAAATCGAAAACAAGTTGCCATCCGAACTCCTGCTGCCCTGCTGCTTTGCATCTGCTAATGAACAAGAGTAGGTATTCATTTCATCCCCCCACCCTTTCCCCTCGTCCTTTGGCCTCATGAATTTATTGCTTATTTATAAACCTTCAGTTAAATTTTGTGCCATATGCTCCAGTGGCGTAGTGGTGCGAGCGATTGGCTGCTGGATCTAACTGGTGGGTTCGAAACCATCTCCAGCATAACTTTTATTTTTCTAAAGTTTTAAGTTGGAAATAACTGGTACCATCGGGAAGCCAAAAGTAAAGCTATTTTCTCCCAAAAAATCGATTGCCCCAAGCGTAAAACTAAAAAAATTTCCCAAAAATATTCGTTTGCCGAAATTTTTGCATTTGTTTTAATTTTCAAAACTTTCTTTATTTTAATTTTATTTCACGAATTTATTTATTTTTTTTTATTTATCTTATAAAATTTTAACTTAAAATATAAACAACAATAAAAAATAAAGTACATAAATTGACATAATTTATTTTTTGTATTTTTAAAGTTGAGGAAATATCTGGTACCATCGGCAAGCCGAAAGTAAAGCTCTTTTCTCCCAAAAATCGACTGCCCCGAGTATAAAGCAAAAGAAATTTTCCTACTACTAATGGAATCTGCTGTGTCATCTGTATTTTGTTTGAGCGCGCATGAAAAGAGTCTTAAAACTGCGCGCGAAAACAAAATGCAAATGCCCCACAAGCAGATTCCATTAGTAGTAGGAAAATTTCTTTTGCTTTATACTCGGGGCAGTCGATTTTTGGGAGAAAAGAGCTTTACTTTCGGCTTGCCGATGGTACCAGATATTGGCCTGGCGCGAGGGAGCAAAGCGACCGTCAGCGCCCAGGCCCTCTTTTCGACCCAGGTGTATGTTTTGAGGATTAATGCTAGATCTTGAAATTGATAAGGCTCCTGCTCCTCACAGAAGAATCAAATCGCTCTGATTCTTTTTGCAGTGGAAAGGGCATCCTCGAATTAGCCTACACTCGCGAGAAACTGCCGAAAAGTTCACAATTTGGTATAGAAAAATGAAAAACAAAGTGCCGTCCGAACTCCTGCTGCCCTGCTGCCCTGCTGCCCTGCTGCCCTGCTGCCCTGCTGCTGCTGCTTCGCATCTGCTAATGAACGAGAGTAGGTCTTCAATTTATCGCCCCACCCCCTCTCCGGTCCTTGGGCTTCAGGTATTCATTTAAAGTCATAGCCCTTCAATTGACCAGTCCAGCATAGGCACCAGTGGTGTAGTGGTGTAAGCGGGCCGGTGGCTGGTTGAATCTGGCAGGTTCAAATCCTTCTCGTGAATAAAGTTTATTTTTTGTATATTTGAAGTTGAGGAAATAGCTGGTACCATCGGCAAGCCAAAAGTAAAGATCTTTTCTCCTGAAAATCGATTCCCTCGAGTGTAATGGAAAGAATATATCAAATTTAATTTTTTTGCACGATTTTTAACTTTCCAAAATCGTTTTTTTAGCTAAATGGTGTCTTATTCGTTTAAGCAAAAAAATTAAAACAACAATTAGAAGAAAAAAAATTGATACAAGACTTTTTTATGTTTAAAGTTGAGGAAATAAATGGTACCATCGGCAAGCCGAAAGTAAGCTCTTTTCTCCCAAAAAAACAAATGCCCCGAGTGTAAAGTCAAGGAAATTTCCCTACTACGAGTGGAATCTGCTGTGTCACCTGTATTTTGTTTGAGCGCGCCTGAAAAGAGCTCTTGAACTGCGCGCGAAAACAAAATGCAGATGCCCCACAAGCAGATTCCACTCGTAGTAGGGAAATTTCCTTGACTTTACACTCGGGGCATTTGTTTTTTTGGGAGAAAAGAGCTTACTTTCGGCTTGCCGATGGTACCATTTATGTATATTTTCGACCCAGGTGTATGTTTTGAGGGTTAATGCTAGATCTTGAAATTGATAAGGGTTTTTCTCATGACATACGAATTCAATCGCTCTGATTCTTTTTTCATTGGAAAGAGCATCCTCGAATTAGTCTGTACTCGCGAGAAACTGCCATAAAGTTTACAATTTGGTGTAGAAAAATGCAAAACAAAGTGCCGTCCGAACTCCTTCCCTGCTGCTGCCCTGCTGCTGCCCTGCTGCCCTGCTGCTGCTTCGCATCTGCTAATGAACGAGAGTAGGTATTCAATTTATCCCCCCACCCCCTATCCGGTCCTTGGGCTTCAGGTATTCGTTTAAAACTCATAGCCCTTCAATTGACCAGTTTAGCATAGGCACCAGTGGTGTAGTGGTGTAAGCGGACCGGTGGCTGGTTGAAACTGGCAGGTTCGAATCCTTCTTGTGAATAAAGTTTATTTTTGACCGCGGAGCGGCCCGAAGGGCCGCTCCGCGGTCTATAGAGGTTACTAAACTTTTGTCCTGATACGTATATATATATATATATATATGTAGTATCTGGAAATGCTGTCCACGGGCGAATTCTCAACGGATTGGGACAAACTTTTTTTTTCCTGAAAGGTAATGCTATTTTAGGAAGATCTGGAGGGGTAGACCCGGAATTTGAGCATTTGAAACATTACTTTTTTGGGTAGAAAGGTTGAAAAATGGGGTATGCTGTAAAATGCTCAATTCTCAACGGATTTTGACAAACTTTTTTTTCCCTGAAAGGTAATAATATTTTAGGAAGATCTGACGGGGTGGAACTGATCCCGGAGCATTTGAAACATTACTTTTTGGGTAGAACTTTTGAAAAATGGGGTATGTTGAGAAATGGCAGATTCTCAACGGATTTGGACAAACTTTTTTTTTGCTGAAAGGTAATAACATTTTAGGAAGATCTGGAGGGGTGGAACTGATCCCGGAGCATTTGAAACATTACTTTTTTGGGTAGAAAGTTTGAATAATGGGGTATGTTGAGAAATGGCGAATTCTCAACGGATTTGGACAAACTTTTTTTTTTGCTTAAAGGTAATAACATTTTAGGAAGATCTGGAGGGGTGGAACTGGTCCCGGAGCATAAGAAACATAACTTTTTTGGGTAGAAATTTT
This sequence comes from Ptycholaimellus sp. GST1_10, assembly GCA_030248095.1. NCBI lineage: Eukaryota > Metazoa > Nematoda > Chromadorea > Chromadorida > Chromadoridae > Ptycholaimellus > Ptycholaimellus sp. GST1_10. The sequence continues at coordinate 3,164 of JASANA010004576.1, forward strand.
AAAAAATGGGGTATGTTGAGAAATGGCGAATTCTCAATGGATTTGGACAAACTTTTTTTTTGCTTAAAGGTAATTAAATTTTAAGAATATCTGGAGGGGTGGAACTGGTCCCGAAGCATTTAAAACATTACTTTTCTGGGTAGAAAGTTGGAAAATTGCAATATGCGGTTTTTGCACTGTAGTACCTGAAGTCTTGAGAATTGCACAGAAGAGTTGATTTTTTTGTTCACTAGTCTTATATGTCGATTCTAAGTCTTTGCTTACTTTTGAAATTGGTTGAGAAACCACAGACTTGATTTTTGAGTTACAAAGTATCATATAAAGGATGTGCTCCGCGGTCACCTATTGCACTTTGCGCCATATACTTGTTTGTATATTTGAAGTTGAGGAAAATAACTGGTACCATCGGCAAGCCAAAAGTAAAGATGTTTTCTCCTGAAAACCGATTCCCTCGAGTTAATTTTTTTTGCATGATTATTCACTTTCCAAACTTTAGTTTTTTTTAGCTAAATGGTGTCTTATTCGTTTATGCAAAAAAAAACAACAATTAGAAGAAAAAAGATAAAACAAGTCTTTTGTATGTTTAAAGTTGAGGAAATAAATGGTACCATCGGCAAGCCGAAAGTAAGCTCTTTTCTCCCAAAAAAAAACAAATGCCCCGAGTGTAAAGTCAAGGAAATTTCCCTACTACGAGTGGAATCTGCTGTGTCACCTGTATTTTGTTTGAGCGCGCATGAAAAGAGCTCTTGAACTGCGCGCGAAAACAAAATGCAGATGCCCCACAAGCAGATTCCACTCGTAGTAGGGAAATTTCCTTGACTTTACACTCGGGGCATTTGTTTTTTTTTGGGAGAAAAGAGCTTACTTTCGGCTTGCCGATGGTACCATTTATATATATGAGGACAAAAGTTGAGTAACCTTGCGGTCAAAAATGCAAAAAACCATTTGTCCGAACTCCTTCTTCTCCTTATCCTTCTCCGCATCTATTCAATGGATGATAGTAGGTATTCATTTCTTCCCCCACTCCCCCACCCTCCCCGGGTCCCTGGGCTTTATTTATTTATGTATTCTTAAGTCTTCAGTGAAATGAAGGAGCCATATGCACCAGTGGTGTAGTGGTGAAAGCGATTGGACAGCTGGACCAAACTGGTAGGTTCAAATCCTACTCAGTGATTCATTTTTATTTTTGTTTTTTTAAAGTTGAGAAAACAACTAATACTACCGGCAGGTCAAAAGTAAAGCTCTTTTCTCCAAAAATCGATTGCCCTGAGTCTAAATCAAGAAAATTTCTCAAAAATATGTTAGTCTGCCAATAAATATGCGATGAATTTTCTTATTTTCGAATTTTTTTTCTTCATTATATTTTTTTAAACAAGTTTATTTTTCCTTTACTATTATTTTATTTATTCAATAAAATTTAAAAACCAACCATATAAAATTTGTGTTTATACATTTTATACTATATTAAAAGTGGAAGAAATATATGCTACCATCGGCAGGCCTCGAGTAAAAAGTCAAGGAAATACAATTTGTGCTAGTGGAATCTGCTGTGTCATCTGCATTTTGTTTTTAGGCGTGCATGGAAAGAGACACTGAACTGCGCACCAAAAACAAAATGCAACTGTCCAAGCAGCAGATTCCACTAGTACAAATTGTATTTCCTTGACTTTTTACTCGAGGCAATTGCAAATTTTGGAGAAAAGAGACCCACTTTTGGCCTGCCGATGGTACCATATATCTATATTGCTTCAAATGTGATGCCTTCCCAAACCTTCGGCTTTCAAAGCCTTGCGAACGTCCTTCTTGTGCTGCCTGCAGGAATTCTTCTTCCATTTGAAGCCTATGTTGCACCTTTCCGTGGCCACTGTACAGACGTTGCAAAACTGCGCGTAAACGGTGCTTTCAGTATCCGCAAATATTTGGAAGCCCCCAAGGTTATTCAGTCGCACTTTGTGCTTGCGGCCCGTTTTGTAGCCTCTAGACTGAAAAAGTTGAAGGCTGGTGAGGATTTGGCAAAGGCTGAAAACCGTCCCACCCCATTGAGCTTAAATGTCGCTGCTCCTCCGCGCTGCACTTTGATGGAGGCAAGACAAAAGCGAAGGTCATCGCGAGTTGAAATTTCAAAGTAGGGCCCCTCGCCTGAGCCTGGGTAGCGCTGGGCATAGATGTAGTTGCCCAGAACTTGGAAAGTCTGCCGCTCATACTGCAATCACACTCCAAGCAGTATCTTTTTAAGAAAACTTTTTTGAGAGAAGCAAAAGTTGGTTGCGATGCTGTTCAGTTATTGTTCATCGGTATATCCAGATTTGGTTTTGGAATGAGAAGAAAAAGAAGAAGATAGATGAGCTCCGGCCATTGACAAAACCGGGTTATTTGGGGTGCGGAAGTGTATGTGACGGCAGGTGTCCGGCGGGTAGACTTGGCCTTGAGTTGGCGGATAGAAGTTGTTGCAGTAGATGCAGTACTGAACCATCTCGTTAAAACTCTCCACATCGCTGTCCAAGGCAATAGATGCTGAGTACCGGAACGGATAATAGTTCTGGTTAGTCCCCTCAAAGCAAGCAGCATAATTACATCGAGAAAGAATCATTAGTTTTATTATTACAGAACCTGGCTCTTCTTACATGATAATTACAAGGCCGACGCGATTTGAAATGGGGGCCCAGTTCTAGGCCAAAGATTTAGAAAAATAACTAACTCATGGATGATCTGACAAACTTTTTTTTTCCTGAAAGATGATAAAATTTTAGGAAGATCTGAAGGGGTAGACCCGGAATCTGAGCAATTAAAACATTAATTTTTTCGGTAGAAAGGCTTGAAAATAGCAATATACAGTTCAATTAGACCAACAACTTTGCAAATCGTGACAAAAAATTTCCAAGTTGATTTGTTGTCAAAATATTTCAGATCTAGCCGAATTCTAAACGAACATGTGCAATTATTTTTAATCGATAGCTAATTTTATCTTTTGAATATCTGGAGGGATATACCGTATTCCCGATTACTTTAAACATCACTTTTTGGGTAGAAAATTTGAAAATGGTGTATGCTGGAAAAGGGGAAAACCGAAATTTAAGGGAAAAACTGAAATTTTAAGATCTGGAGAGGTAAAATCGGTCAGATTTGGACAAACTTTTTTCCCTAAACTGTAATGTTTTGTTGCGTGTTTAGCACCGCGGTCACCAATTGCGCTTTGCGCCATATACTTGTAAAACAATGAGGTGTTGCCAGCTATTTTACCTGAACGCAGAAGGGTTTTGTTGTGCGTAGAGTGAGGCCAGAGAACGTTGTATTTGAGACCCGCTCAACAGTGATGGTATCAGAAATCTGGCCAACACTGAAAGGAATCTGTAAAGGGACTCTTCTGAGTTTATTCTCCTACATTGATCTGGATTTTAGCCTGGCACGAAAGAGCAAAGCGAAATGTCAACGCCCAGGCCTTCCATTTTATGTGCGACATGTTTATTGATTTAAGTTATTTCAATGTTTTGTTAACTGAGCAGTTTTAACTAAATTATTTCATGAATTTTGTGCAATAATTAGCTTTGCATGATCAGAATCAAATTTGAATAAATCATGATCATCAAATGCCGTTGCCTCTTTCCCGTCTCCAAAGTGACTAAGAACAATGAAACCTTAGTTATCTTGATAGTTATTCCGTCAGCTGATAATATCCTGTTTGAGAAAAAGTTCCGGAATTTTATGCGAGTTCATGAAAAATCAATTTTGAATCCCTATTTTCGCCACTCAGAGAGCGCCACTGAGTATAACTAAAATCAATATATTGAGCTGAAAAATGGCCAATTCAATCTATTTTAGGTAATTTTTTAGATTTTAAGGAGGTTTTTTTCACATAGTCATAGTTAACAATCGGGACCCCAATATTTAAAATGTACGGGGATCAAAATTTACCCAGAATAAGTCCAAATTTTTAAATATGTAGAAATAAAAAACGTCCCAGATTTACCAAAAATGCACATTTTAACTGACATTTGGGCTTAATTTCGCAGCACAACGGATACATTTTTTGAAATTTTTGGCTTGAAACATTGATCATGTTTGTTCTCAGCCACTTTTGAATAGCGTGTGATTTTCACGGATTTTTGCGCTGCAACATAAGAAATCTAAGGATTTGTCAAAAGATGAAAAAGCTGAAAATGCTTACTACCTTCCTTTGATGTCCCCTAACTAGAACAAAAAATGTATCGCTATCCCAAACATTGGTTTTTTTGAGGGTTCGCCTTCAAATGCCTTTCTGCTATTTCTGAGTCGCTATTTTGGTTTGGCAAGCCCAATGGTGAAATGAACCTGGCCCACTCGATCGATGGTGACATGTTGGCAAGTTTCTGGGATTCGTGGCGACGGCTTACCATCGCAAATCCCCGAGCCCATGTTGCAAATACGCAGGCGCAAAAGTTCTCTGTGCCGGGGTTCAGGGCGCCATGGCGCATCGCCCAACACATAGCGCCCATTGAAGGAGGCGTACAGAGCTACCACATTGCCTTCCAGACCATATCCCGCCGAGTACTCTTCCCTCAGGTAATTTTGCTGTAGTGAATGGTCATTTTGTGCCTCGTAGAGCATAATATTACTGAAATGGGAAATCTCCGCTTCAGTGTATGTTCTCTCTTAGCTGGTCTCGCTTTACTGCTTGCAATCAAAATAGCTTGGGCATAAAGGTGATGAATTTTATTTGATTCATCTTATCATGAAACTAGCTTGGGCTATAAGGCAATGACTAGGTTGAGCTTCGCCGTCGCCTACAGCGACTATATGGAACCAGATCTTCCCCACCAGATCACCATTTCCCCACCATTTCACCCCTCCAGATCTTCCTAAAATTTTATTACCTTTCAGGAAAAAAAAAGTTTGTCCCAATCCGTTGAGAATTGAGCCTTTTACAGCATACCCACATTTTCAACCTTTCTACCCAAAAAAAGTAATGTTTCAAATGCTCGGAAACCGGTTCCACCCCTCCAGATCTTCCTAAAATCTCATTACCTTTCAGGAAAAAAAAAGTTTGTCCAAATCCGTTGAGAATTGAGCCTTTTACAGCATACCCAAATTTTCAAACTTTCTACCCAAAAAAGTAATGTTTCAAATGCTCGGAAACCGGTTTCACCCCTCCATATCTTCCTAAAATTTTATTACCTTTCAGGAAAAAAAAAGTTTGTCCCAATCCGTTGAGAATTGAGCCTTTTACAGCATACCCACATTTTCAACATTTCTACCCAAAAAAGTAATGTTTCAAATGCTCGGAAACCGGTTCTACCCCTCCAGATCTTCCTAAAATCTCATTACCTTTCAGGAAAAAAAAAGTTTGTCCAAATCCGTTGAGAATTCGCCCGTTCCCAGCATTTCCAGACATACATACACCTGGGTCGAAAAGAGGGCCTGGGCGCTGACGGTCGCTTTGCTCCCTCGCGCCAGGCCAATGTATGTTATGTATATTTTCGACCCAGGTGTATGTTTTGAGGGTTAATGCTAGATCTTGAAATTGATAAGGGTTTTTCTCATGACATACGAATTCAATCGCTCTGATTCTTTTTTCATTGGAAAGAGCATCCTCGAATTAGTCTGTACTCGCGAGAAACTGCCATAAAGTTTACAATTTGGTGTAGAAAAATGCAAAACAAAGTGCCGTCCGAACTCCTTCCCTGCTGCTGCCCTGCTGCTGCCCTGCTGCCCTGCTGCTGCTTCGCATCTGCTAATGAACGAGAGTAGGTATTCAATTTATCCCCCCACCCCCTATCCGGTCCTTGGGCTTCAGGTATTCGTTTAAAACTCATAGCCCTTCAATTGACCAGTTTAGCATAGGCACCAGTGGTGTAGTGGTGTAAGCGGACCGGTGGCTGGTTGAAACTGGCAGGTTCGAATCCTTCTTGTGAATAAAGTTTATTTTTTGTATATTTGAAGTTGAGGAAAATAACTGGTACCATCGGCAAGCCAAAAGTAAAGATGTTTTCTCCTGAAAACCGATTCCCTCGAGTTAATTTTTTTTGCATGATTATTCACTTTCCAAACTTTAGTTTTTTTTAGCTAAATGGTGTCTTATTCGTTTATGCAAAAAAAAACAACAATTAGAAGAAAAAAATTAAAACAAGTCTTTTGTATGTTTAAAGTTGAGGAAATAAATGGTACCATCAGCAAGCCGAAAGTAAGCTCTTTTCTCCCAAAAAAAAACAAATGCCCCGAGTGTAAAGTCAAGGAAATTTCCCTACTACGAGTGGAATCTGCTGTGTCACCTGTATTTTGTTTGAGCGCGCATGAAAAGAGCTCTTGAACTGCGCGCGAAAACAAAATGCAGATGCCCCACAAGCAGATTCCACTCGTAGTAGGGAAATTTCCTTGACTTTACACTCGGGGCATTTGTTTTTTTTTGGGAGAAAAGAGCTTACTTTCGGCTTGCCGATGGTACCATTTATATATATGAGGACAAAAGTTGAGTAACCTTGCGGTCAAAAATGCAAAAAACCATTTGTCCGAACTCCTTCTTCTCCTTATCCTTCTCCGCATCTATTCAATGGATGATAGTAGGTATTCATTTCTTCCCCCACTCCCCCACCCTCCCCGGGTCCCTGGGCTTTATTTATTTATGTATTCTTAAGTCTTCAGTGAAATGAAGGAGCCATATGCACCAGTGGTGTAGTGGTGAAAGCGATTGGACAGCTGGACCAAACTGGTAGGTTCAAATCCTACTCAGTGATTCATTTTTATTTTTGTTTTTTTAAAGTTGAGAAAACAACTAATACTACCGGCAGGTCAAAAGTAAAGCTCTTTTCTCCAAAAATCGATTGCCCTGAGTCTAAATCAAGAAAATTTCTCAAAAATATGTTAGTCTGCCAATAAATATGCGATGAATTTTCTTATTTTCGAATTTTTTTTCTTCATTATATTTTTTTAAACAAGTTTATTTTTCCTTTACTATTATTTTATTTATTCAATAAAATTTAAAAACCAACCATATAAAATTTGTGTTTATACATTTTATACTATATTAAAAGTGGAAGAAATATATGCTACCATCGGCAGGCCTCGAGTAAAAAGTCAAGGAAATACAATTTGTGCTAGTGGAATCTGCTGTGTCATCTGCATTTTGTTTTTAGGCGTGCATGGAAAGAGACACTGAACTGCGCACCAAAAACAAAATGCAACTGTCCAAGCAGCAGATTCCACTAGTACAAATTGTATTTCCTTGACTTTTTACTCGAGGCAATTGCAAATTTTGGAGAAAAGAGACCCACTTTTGGCCTGCCGATGGTACCATATATCTATATTGCTTCAAATGTGATGCCTTCCCAAACCTTCGGCTTTCAAAGCCTTGCGAACGTCCTTCTTGTGCTGCCTGCAGGAATTCTTCTTCCATTTGAAGCCTATGTTGCACCTTTCCGTGGCCACTGTACAGACGTTGCAAAACTGCGCGTAAACGGTGCTTTCAGTATCCGCAAATATTTGGAAGCCCCCAAGGTTATTCAGTCGCACTTTGTGCTTGCGGCCCGTTTTGTAGCCTCTAGACTGAAAAAGTTGAAGGCTGGTGAGGATTTGGCAAAGGCTGAAAACCGTCCCACCCCATTGAGCTTAAATGTCGCTGCTCCTCCGCGCTGCACTTTGATGGAGGCAAGACAAAAGCGAAGGTCATCGCGAGTTGAAATTTCAAAGTAGGGCCCCTCGCCTGAGCCTGGGTAGCGCTGGGCATAGATGTAGTTGCCCAGAACTTGGAAAGTCTGCCGCTCATACTGCAATCACACTCCAAGCAGTATCTTTTTAAGAAAACTTTTTTGAGAGAAGCAAAAGTTGGTTGCGATGCTGTTCAGTTATTGTTCATCGGTATATCCAGATTTGGTTTTGGAATGAGAAGAAAAAGAAGAAGATAGATGAGCTCCGGCCATTGACAAAACCGGGTTATTTGGGGTGCGGAAGTGTATGTGACGGCAGGTGTCCGGCGGGTAGACTTGGCCTTGAGTTGGCGGATAGAAGTTGTTGCAGTAGATGCAGTACTGAACCATCTCGTTAAAACTCTCCACATCGCTGTCCAAGGCAATAGATGCTGAGTACCGGAACGGATAATAGTTCTGGTTAGTCCCCTCAAAGCAAGCAGCATAATTACATCGAGAAAGAATCATTAGTTTTATTATTACAGAACCTGGCTCTTCTTACATGATAATTACAAGGCCGACGCGATTTGAAATGGGGGCCCAGTTCTAGGCCAAAGATTTAGAAAAATAACTAACTCATGGATGATCTGACAAACTTTTTTTTTCCTGAAAGATGATAAAATTTTAGGAAGATCTGAAGGGGTAGACCCGGAATCTGAGCAATTAAAACATTAATTTTTTCGGTAGAAAGGCTTGAAAATAGCAATATACAGTTCAATTAGACCAACAACTTTGCAAATCGTGACAAAAAATTTCCAAGTTGATTTGTTGTCAAAATATTTCAGATCTAGCCGAATTCTAAACGAACATGTGCAATTATTTTTAATCGATAGCTAATTTTATCTTTTGAATATCTGGAGGGATATACCGTATTCCCGATTACTTTAAACATCACTTTTTGGGTAGAAAATTTGAAAATGGTGTATGCTGGAAAAGGGGAAAACCGAAATTTAAGGGAAAAACTGAAATTTTAAGATCTGGAGAGGTAAAATCGGTCAGATTTGGACAAACTTTTTTCCCTAAACTGTAATGTTTTGTTGCGTGTTTAGCACCGCGGTCACCAATTGCGCTTTGCGCCATATACTTGTAAAACAATGAGGTGTTGCCAGCTATTTTACCTGAACGCAGAAGGGTTTTGTTGTGCGTAGAGTGAGGCCAGAGAACGTTGTATTTGAGACCCGCTCAACAGTGATGGTATCAGAAATCTGGCCAACACTGAAAGGAATCTGTAAAGGGACTCTTCTGAGTTTATTCTCCTACATTGATCTGGATTTTAGCCTGGCACGAAAGAGCAAAGCGAAATGTCAACGCCCAGGCCTTCCATTTTATGTGCGACATGTTTATTGATTTAAGTTATTTCAATGTTTTGTTAACTGAGCAGTTTTAACTAAATTATTTCATGAATTTTGTGCAATAATTAGCTTTGCATGATCAGAATCAAATTTGAATAAATCATGATCATCAAATGCCGTTGCCTCTTTCCCGTCTCCAAAGTGACTAAGAACAATGAAACCTTAGTTATCTTGATAGTTATTCCGTCAGCTGATAATATCCTGTTTGAGAAAAAGTTCCGGAATTTTATGCGAGTTCATGAAAAATCAATTTTGAATCCCTATTTTCGCCACTCAGAGAGCGCCACTGAGTATAACTAAAATCAATATATTGAGCTGAAAAATGGCCAATTCAATCTATTTTAGGTAATTTTTTAGATTTTAAGGAGGTTTTTTTCACATAGTCATAGTTAACAATCGGGACCCCAATATTTAAAATGTACGGGGATCAAAATTTACCCAGAATAAGTCCAAATTTTTAAATATGTAGAAATAAAAAACGTCCCAGATTTACCAAAAATGCACATTTTAACTGACATTTGGGCTTAATTTCGCAGCACAACGGATACATTTTTTGAAATTTTTGGCTTGAAACATTGATCATGTTTGTTCTCAGCCACTTTTGAATAGCGTGTGATTTTCACGGATTTTTGCGCTGCAACATAAGAAATCTAAGGATTTGTCAAAAGATGAAAAAGCTGAAAATGCTTACTACCTTCCTTTGATGTCCCCTAACTAGAACAAAAAATGTATCGCTATCCCAAACATTGGTTTTTTTGAGGGTTCGCCTTCAAATGCCTTTCTGCTATTTCTGAGTCGCTATTTTGGTTTGGCAAGCCCAATGGTGAAATGAACCTGGCCCACTCGATCGATGGTGACATGTTGGCAAGTTTCTGGGATTCGTGGCGACGGCTTACCATCGCAAATCCCCGAGCCCATGTTGCAAATACGCAGGCGCAAAAGTTCTCTGTGCCGGGGTTCAGGGCGCCATGGCGCATCGCCCAACACATAGCGCCCATTGAAGGAGGCGTACAGAGCTACCACATTGCCTTCCAGACCATATCCCGCCGAGTACTCTTCCCTCAGGTAATTTTGCTGTAGTGAATGGTCATTTTGTGCCTCGTAGAGCATAATATTACTGAAATGGGAAATCTCCGCTTCAGTGTATGTTCTCTCTTAGCTGGTCTCGCTTTACTGCTTGCAATCAAAATAGCTTGGGCATAAAGGTGATGAATTTTATTTGATTCATCTTATCATGAAACTAGCTTGGGCTATAAGGCAATGACTAGGTTGAGCTTCGCCGTCGCCTACAGCGACTATATGGAACCAGATACAGATATTGGGCTTAAATATCTTTGGGGGTATACATGCAAACAAATTTAGCTAGGTGTTCTAGTTTTTAAAATTTCATGAAAGGGGTTTATTTTGAAAAATAATTGGACAAAATGAGGCAACTAATTAGGCAAGGGCAAATATTGGCTGGGGGGGGGGGGGGGGCAAATGGCTTGGGGAAGGAAAATGGCTGGGTGAGGGAGGCTAACTGTTGAATATCGTTGGGTCATCTGAGCCTGTGATACATCCTAGGACGCGACAGCTGAATGGGCAAAAACTAAAATCCCAAAAAACACAAACGTTCCCTTTTCCTTATTTACATCATTGTCCTGAAGCCTTGTTGATGTGGGAAACTCTTAGAATATGTTTTCCACATGACCAAGATCTAGACAAGACTAAAATGCTACAGCATGAGAATCTTATGAATAAAGATCTAGACAAGATGTAACATAATCGCAATTTGTTTCGATTTAAACTGAGAATCACTTTCATTCCGATTGGTCCATCTAAAAACTACACATCTCATTCATAAGCAGGTGGTAGTTTTGGCAAATAGACGACAAAATAGTAGAGAAAGATAAAAAGAAAGCTCACAACAAAAAAGTAGAAATAGGTCTAATGCCACAAAGTTAAATAAGGTAATATCGGCTGTCGCCAATAGATGCGCGGCCTGGGAGCTTCATAAATTGTCATGTTTCATTTAGGGCTATTTTCAAAAATGATTACTAACTCGGTTATTAAATAAATCATGTCATTACATATGCCCTTTCAAGTTCTGAAAAAAATGATTTCTGAGGTGTTTTAATGATAATAATGTAGCTATTTAATTAAAAATAGCAATTTTGCAATTTTCGATAAATTTTCGAATTTTGAGGCCTCAATTTTCTTGGTTTTTTGACCATAAATCAAGAACGAATCAAAATTACGCCAAGCTCAAAAAGTCGTCCCAAGCCACCACCCAGACGGACCTTCATGCAAAAGTTCAGCCAATTTCGTTGAAAAACCGAGGAGTACGGGCTCCGGAACCACATACTCATATATATACAAGTCAAAAATGCTACAGCATGAGCTGCTTATGAACTGTCAATCATCAAAAAGAACAAGACTAGGTGTGAAAAAATCGTGATAAATTTAGATTAATATTATAAGCCATTTTTAGTTAAAATTTTAACAGATTCATCTAACAAGGTATTCTCGGCTGTTGCCAAGATGCGCGGCCTCTGTCCCAAGCAATATTGTCAAGCTAAATGAGCAAATTCTACTAATTGCAGATTTATTTATCGTCAATTTTGCCTAAAAACCAGGGAGTTATGGGTTTTCTATTTTGAAACATCAAAATTCTAAGTTTGGGAGGGAAACCCAAAAATGTCGCTAAGCCCCAATAAAGGGCCAAATCCACCATAAAAGTGGACATTCATTCAAAATTTCAGCCGATTTTGTTGAAAAACCAAGGAGTTATGATTTTCTCTATTTTGAAACATCAAAATTCTAAGTTTTGGGGGAAAACACAAAAATTTCGCAAAACCCCAAGTGCCCAAAGCCACCACCAAGGCGGACATTCATGCAAAATTTCAGCCAATTTCATTGAAAAACCAGGGAGTTATGATTTTTTGTACTTTGAAACATCAAAAATTTGGTTTTTGGGCAAAAAACGCAAAATTACGCCAAGCGCAAAAAATGGTCCCAAGCAACCACCCAGACGGACTGTCATGCAAAAAATCAGCCAATTTGGTTGAAAAACCGCGGAGTACAAGCGCAACAGGGACACATATATATATACTAGTAATATGGGTCAGTGGCCGCGCTTCGCACGGCCACCCATTTAAATCCTTCACATTTTTCACGTCCTTCACATACTTTTTAATTATTTTAATTTTATGATCAGTGGAGTCAGGACAGGAATCAATGCTAGAATCATTTAATTCTACATTTCAGTAAAAATCAGCATTTCCAGTAGGTGCATCCAGTTTTAAAACCTTCACTGACTAAAAATTCAAACACAAAATAGAAAACTCAAAGCAAAATGCAAGATGCAAATCGCACACAGCTAAGAGATCTCTGGCATCGGACATCTGCATATCCCTATTAATCAATAACTTGCAACATCAGCCCGTTGAGTAGGGCCAAAACCACGAAAATTGACTTTATTCATTGGCATTTTTCAATGTTTTAATTCCAAAAAAGTGGAAAAGTAAATAAAAGGTCTTAAGCAGAATTGTTTTGCCTTGATTTTAAAAAAAAGTCCGACAGGAAATGTTAAGAATTGAATGAGCTACAAAGGAGTAAAGACAAAAAAGGGGCAAAAATTGCAAAATTTGACACGTTTTCAATCATAACTTATTTTTAAGGAAAAACTGCGAGGACGAGCGGTGATATTTTTTCAATTTTGCCAAGATCTGTCCAAAATGCTATCGTATGCGAGGATAAGTTAAGAATCCAGACCCCGCCGAGACCCCTCCAAAAATGGTATCACCCATATTATATAAGATACTAGTAATATGGGTCAGTGGCCGCGCTTCACGTGGCCACACTTTTCATTGCTTCACGTCACTTTCCATTGCTTTATTTTATTTTCATTTCTTGAAAACTTACAATATTCCACCTAATGATTGCTGACAAGCAGAAAAGAAATTAATTCTACAGCTCAGCAAAGATCAACAATTTCGAAGCAGTTTCAAACAATTTCTTCCATCAGTTTTCGAAGCTTCACTGATCAGAACAGCATATCAAAAAGGATCAGTGACTGTAATAATCGCATGCAGTCAATGTTACCTCTGGATTGAACACCTGCATATCCTAACTAATGAATATCTTGAAACATCAGCTCACTGAGTAGGGCATAATCTCGAAAATTGGCTTTACTCAACCTAATTTTTAAAATTAAACTGATGTAAAAATCCAAAAACTACAGTTTGTAATCGCAAGAAGTAATGTTGGGCCAAAATTTAAAAAAAATCCAACAGAAAAAGTTAAAAATTCGCAGAGCTATGAAGCTTTAAAGTCAATAATACCCCAAAAATGTCAAAATTGCACTCATTTTCGATTATTTTTTGTATTCAATGTTATCGGAGCAGAGTGCAGAAAATATCACTTGTATAACTCGCCAAGACCTATTCATTGAGCTATCATGTGCCAGGATAAGTGGTGAATCCAGTCCGCCCAAGGTACCCTCCTAAAATGTCATCACCCGTATATAATAAGATACTAGTAATATTGGTCAGTGGCCGCGCTTCGCGCAGCCATCTTTAGTTAAAGTTATGAAACCAGTTCCAATTGTTCCTTAAATATGCTCACCTTTCAGAAAAAAGGAATTCTAAATTTATAAATACAATATAATTTTAAGACGTCTTCGTGGCCTTTATGGGCACTATGAAGTGTAAAATATTCAAAAACTTTAATTGCAGTAACCTGTTCAACGACAAAGCAAATGACATTGCCTGCATCACGCTTACCATGCGTCTACTTGTCTTGAAGAATAACTTGACTCTTTCCAAAAACATTGGGCTCCTGGGTAGGAAAGAAATCGAAAAATTGGCATCAGTCAATTCACTTTTTTCAAATATTTTACTTTAAAAATTTAAAAACTATTTCATGTATTTTAAGCAAAACTGTTGTAGCTTTAATTTAAAAAAAGTCCGACAGCAAAAGTAAAAAAATGAAGGAGTTATGAATCTTCAAAGTCAAAAAATGTCCAAAAATGGCAAAAATCGGCACATTTTCAATTATTTCATAATTTAAAATTTTTCCATGCATGGAGCAACCCAAAAAATATTGATTAACTCATCAAAAGCCAAACGTAGTGCTATCATATGCCAAGATAACTAAAGAATCCAGGTGGCGCCGAGACCCCCCCTAAAATGGCATCACGCGTATTATATAAGACTAGGTTGAGCTTTGCCGTCGCCTACGGCGACTATAAGGAAGAAGCTACAGAAATTATTGATGACAAGAAGTTCAAATTGGTAATAGAAAGCCAGCTGCAGTAAGAAGTTTTACTACAATTTAATTGGCTTTCCCCAATGGTTTTTTGGAAACTTGGGAGGATTGGGTAAGGCTAAATAGGCCTGTAAAAGCATCCAGCATCCACCGCCCTACTTTGCTTACTTTAATATCCACTGAAACATTGGAGGATTGGGTGAGGCTAAATAGGCCTGCAAAAGCATCAGGCATCCACCGCCCCACTTTGCTTACTTGAATATCCACAATACATGGGAGGATTGGGTGAGCCTAAATAGGCCTGCAAAAGCATCAGGCATCCACCGCCCCACTTTGCTTACTTGAATATCCACTGAAACATGGGAGGATTGGGTGAGCTTAAATAGGCCTGTAAAAGCATCAGGCATCCACCGCCCTACTTTGCTTACTTGAATATCCACTGAAACATGTGAGGATTGATTGAGCCTAAATAGGCCTGCAAAAGCATCAGGCATCCACCGCCCTACCATGCTTACTTAAATATCCACTGAAACATGGGAGGATTGGGTGAGACTAAATAGGCCTGCAAAAAGCATCAGGCATCCACCGCCCTACTTTGCTCACTTGAATATCCACTGAAACATGGGAGGATTGGGTGAGACTAAATAGGCCTGCAAAAGCATCAGGCATCCACCGCCCTACTTTGCTTACTTGAATATCCACTGAAACATGGGAGGATTGGGTGAGACTAAATAGGCCTGCAAAAGCATCAGGCATCCACCGCCCTACTTTGCTTACTTGAATATCCACTGAAACATGGGAGGATTGGGTGAGACTAAATAGGCCTGCAAAAGCATCAGGCATCCACCGCCCTACTTTGCTTACTTGAAAATCCACTGAAACATGGGAGGATTGGGTGAGACTAAATAGGCCTGTAAAAGCATCCAGCATCCACCGCCCTACTTTGCTTACTTTAATATCCACTGAAACATTGGAGGATTGGGTGAGGCTAAATAGGCCTGCAAAAGCATCAGGCATCCACCGCCCCACTTTGCTTACTTGAATATCCACAATACATGGGAGGATTGGGTGAGCCTAAATAGGCCTGCAAAAGCATCAGGCATCCACCGCCCCACTTTGCTTACTTGAATATCCACTGAAACATGGGAGGATTGGGTGAGCTTAAATAGGCCTGTAAAAGCATCAGGCATCCACCGCCCTACTTTGCTTACTTGAATATCCACTGAAACATGTGAGGATTGGGTGAGCCTAAATAGGCCTGCAAAAGCATCAGGCATCCACCGCCCTACCATGCTTACTTAAATATCCACTGAAACATGGGAGGATTGGGTGAGACTAAATAGGCCTGCAAAAAGCATCAGGCATCCACCGCCCTACTTTGCTCACTTGAATATCCACTGAAACATGGGAGGATTGGGTGAGACTAAATAGGCCTGCAAAAGCATCAGGCATCCACCGCCCTACTTTGCTTACTTGAATATCCACTGAAACATGGGAGGATTGGGTGAGACTAAATAGGCCTGCAAAAGCATCAGGCATCCACCGCCCTACTTTGCTTACTTGAATATCCACTGAAACATGGGAGGATTGGGTGAGACTAAATAGGCCTGCAAAAGCATCAGGCATCCACCGCCCTACTTTGCTTACTTGAAAATCCACTGAAACATGGGAGGATTGGGTGAGACTAAATAGGCCTGCAAAAGCATCAGGCATCCACCGCCCTACTTTGCTTACTTGAATATCCACTGAAACATGGGAGGATTGGGTGAGACTAAATAGGCCTGCAAAAGCATCAGGCATCCACCGCCCTACTTTGCTTACTTGAATATCCACTGAAACATGGGAGGATTGGGTGAGACTAAATAGGCCTGCAAAAGCATCAGGCATCCACCGCCCTACTTTGCTTACTTGAATATCCACTGAAACAATCTGGGGGGGGGCAATCTGGTGATACAAGAAGGCAAATGGTGATACAAGAAGGCACTAGGTTGGGAGAGGCCTGCGGCGCACATCATCATTTCTCGTAATGCTTTAGAGTACGTTTTACTTAAATTTCTTCTTGTATTTATTCCTTTTTATAAAATTCTTAGTTGTAATTATTTGTAAACTCATTCAATATAGTTTTTTTGCAATTAAAAAATGGGCGTTTTCAATCTTTAATGTCAATTGTTTTTAACTTTATATTCATTTTATAATTTTTTTGGATCTAGTGTAGTCGTTTTTTATTTGTTTGTTATCTGTTTCGGTTCTAATTTGCCTTAGACTTTTTGCGATTGTTCGATTGTTCATAGATTATTTTTTTGCACCTCACTTTATAGTTGTACTTTCGTATATCTTAACTTTTATGTTTGTTATTTTCATATTGATGCAAATGGTGCTTACATAGGTATTACATTGTGCGATTTGGGCATATAGCTTTTCCTTTTTATGCAAATCTATTTCAAATACATTGTATTTTGGAATGAAAATTCACTGACTATGATAAATCAAAAGGTTTAATCAACTTAGTTTTTTCAATCTTTGGGATTTATCAATTTCTCATCTGAAATTTTTATTGATTGAAAATTGAACTATTAAATCAACTGGCAAGGAAACAAACTGAGTTTCCTTTGTTTAATCAAAGAAATAAATTTGCTTCGTTGCTTTGCTAACAATTCTATGCATGCATTTTTTGGCTTTATGCCTACCGTACAGTAATTATTTTCAATATTTTTAAATTAACTTAATTTTAACTCAAAGTATTTATTTAATTTAGTAATTACGATTTCCAGCTAAATCTACGCGTACAACAATTAATTAGTTAAAAATAAAACAATTAATCAAAACATAACTTAAACGATAAATTAATCTATCAAGCCTTCAAAGCAAAGTTCAATTACTTAGGTTTAATGTCCAGCGCCAAATTCATAAAACATGCAAGGTTTAATCATAAAAGCAGATTCTCACGTCAAATATGTGCGATCGATAGATGTGATGACTGCCTACCCACCCATTGTACCCACTGCCTTCTTTAAGAATCCCTGAAAACTTACATTGTTGGGTATCTGGCAAAACTGCGCAGATTTGCAATGCCCGAAAAATGGCCTGAATTTTAACAAAATTGCCATTTTCGATATTCAAAACAAATTTTTGCAATTTCATACACCCCTGGATCAAATTAGGCAGCCCCGATTTACCCTTTAAGCATCGTTTTAACTGCAAAAACCCAAAAATGGGACTGCGCGAAGTGCATTGGTAACAGACAAGGCTTAGCTTGCATATACTGGATGGATACTAGTAATATAGGTCAGTGGCCGCGCTTCGCGCGGCCACATTTAGTTGAGACCAGTTCCAAACATACTTTAAATATGATCACCTTTCAGAAAAAGGATTTCTAAATGTATAAATACAATGTAAATAAAATAGCGTATTGGGATTAGGAATGAATGGGAAGCAATTTAACATTTCTTCATGGCATTTAAGGTCCCCATAGAATGTAAAATATTCAAAAACATCTATCAATACAAGTCAATTTAAGGTCAATGCAAATAACATTGCCTGCAGTTGCCTGCATCATGCTTTCCTTGCGTTTACTTTGTCTTGAAGAATTAGTTGAATCATTCCAAAAACATTGGGCTCCTGGGTAGGCCAGAAATCAAAAAATTGGCATCAGTCAATCCATTTTTTTCAAATATTTTACTAAAATCTTTTAAAACTTATTGATGGATTTTAAGCAGAACTGTTGTAGCTTTAATTTAAAAAAAAGTCCGACAGAAAATGTGGAAAATTGGAGGAGCTATGAAGTTCCAAAGTCAAAAATTGCCCAAAAATCGCAAAATTGCCAACGTTTTTGATTGTTTCATATTTTCAACGTTCTCCGTGCATGGATCCCCCCAAATAATTTTGAATAACTCATCAAGACTGATTCATAGAGCTATCATATGCCAGGATTAGTAAAGAATCCAGGAAACGCCAAGACCCCTCCCAAAATGGCATCATGCGTATTATATAAGATACTAGTAATATGGGTCAGTGGCCGCGCTTCGCGCGGCCACACTTTTCAATCCTTCACAGCACATGAAATCATCAATTTTAAGTTATTTAATGACAACATAAAAATGCAATTGAATAACTGGTGTCGATTCAAAATAGTCACAATGAATTAATACTGAAACCGAATTGAAACCTACATCAAAGCAAAGATCAGCATTTTAAGCTCACACAGCTTTGGAAACTCCAGTGATCAAAACTCAAATGTTTAAAAGATCAGAATGTGAGCGTTGCATCATGGAGACTATATTGACATGTTATATATATCTGGTACCATCGGCAAGCCGAAAGTAAAGCTCTTTTCTCCCAAAAATCGACTGCCCCGAGTATAAAGCCAAAGAAATATTCCTACTACTAATGGAATCTGCTTGTGAGGCATTTGCATTTTGTTTTCGTGCGCAGTTCCAGGACTCTTTTCATGCGCGCTCAAACAAAATACAGATGACACAGCAGATTCCATTAGTAGTAGGAATATTTCTTTGGCTTTATACTCGGGGCAGTCGATTTTTGGGAGAAAAGAGCTTTACTTTCGGCTTGCCAATGGTACCAGATATTTCCTCAACTTTAAATATATGAAAAATTAAAATATGTTAATTTAGGTCCTTTATTTTTTGTTCTGATTTATATTTTAGGTTTTATTTTATTAGATAAATAAATAAAGAAAATAATAAATTTATTAGTGAAATAAAATTAAAATGAACGTTTGGAAAATAAAATAAGTGCAAAAATTTTGGCAAATTTCTTGGCTAACGAATATATTAGTGAGAAATATTATTGGCCTTACACTCGGGCAATCGATTCTTGGGAGAAAAGAGCTTTACTTCTCCTCAACTTTAAATATACAAAAATTAAAATAAATGCTTGAGAAAGTTTCGAACCTGCTAGTTTCGGCTCACAGACCAATCGCTTACACCACTACACCACTGGTGCATATGACTCTGTGCAGTGTTGCCGTTTTTTTATGCCATAATGTGTACATTACAGAATCTTATACAATCAATATAATGTATAGTATTGTATAATTGGCTGATTGTAATGTGAATGTATGTATAATTTTTGAGAGGCCAAAATATGCCTTAATTATGCCATAACTGGGCCTGTTATGGCATAACAGGGCTTGATATGGGCTAGTTATGGGATATCTATGCTCCAGTTTGCATTGTGGGATTTTGCCATGCAACCAATGCATAGATTGCAGAGGTGCAGCAAAGGCTTCAGCTTCTCTGTGCTGTTCGCCATGCAACCAATGCATAGATTGCAGAGGTGCAGCAAAGGCTCCAGCTTACTCTGTGCTGTTCGCCATGCAACCAATGCATAGATTGCAGAGGTGCAGCAAAGGCTTCGGCTTCTCTGTGCTGTTCGCCATGCAACCAATGCATAGATTGCAGAGGTGCAGCAAAGGCTCCAGCTTACTCTGTGCTGTTCGCCATGCAACCAATGCATAGATTGCAGAGGTGCAGCAAAGGCTCCAGCTTCTCTGTGCTGTTCGCCATGCAACCAATGCATAGATTGCAGAGGTGCAGCAAAGGCTCCAGCTTCTCTGTGCTGTTCGCCATGCAACCAATGCATAGATTGCAGAGGTGCAGCAAAGGCTCCAGCTTACTCTGTGCTGTTCGCCATGCAACCAATGCATAGATTGCAGAGGTGCAGCAAAGGCTCCAGCTTCTCTGTGCTGTTCACCATGCAACCAATGCATAGATTGCAGAGGTGCAGCAAAGGCTCCAGCTTCTCTGTGCTGTTCGCCATGCAACCAATGCATAGATTGCAGAGGTGCAGCAAAGGCTCCAGCTTCTCTGTGCTGTTCGCCATGCAACCACTGCATAGATTGCAGAGGTGCAGCAAAGGCTCCAGCTTACTCTGTGCTGTTCGCCATGCAAACCAATGCATAGATTGCAGAGGTGCAGCAAAGGCTCCAGCTTACTCTGTGCTGTTCGCCATGCAACCAATGCATAGATTGGTCATGCCGATTTGGCGTTACGCCGATTCAGCGTTACGCCGATTCGGCGTTACGCCATTTCGGCGTTACGCCGTTTCAGCGTTACGCCATTTAGGCGTTACGCCATTTCGGCGTTACGCCGCATAGATTGCAGAGGTGCAGCAAAGGCTTCGGCTTCTCTGTGCTGTTCGCCATGCAACCAATGCATAGATTGCAGAGGTGCAGCAAAGGCTCCAGCTTCTCTGTGCTGTTCGCCATGCAACCAATGCATAGATTGCAGAGGTGCAGCAAAGGCTCCAGCTTACTCTGTGCTGTTCGCCATGCAACCAATGCATAGATTGCAGAGGTGCAGCAAAGGCTCCAGCTTCTCTGTGCTGTTCGCCATGCAACCAATGCATAGATTGCAGAGGTGCAGCAAAGGCTCCAGCTTCTCTGTGCTGTTCGCCATGCAACCAATGCATAGATTGCAGAGGTGCAGCAAAGGCTCCAGCTTCTCTGTGCTGTTCGCCATGCAACCAATGCATAGATTGCAGAGGTGCAGCAAAGGCTCCAGCTTACTCTGTGCTGTTCGCCATGCAACCAATGCATAGATTGCAGAGGTGCAGCAAAGGCTCCAGCTTCTCTGTGCTGTTCGCCATGCAACCAATGCATAGATTGCAGAGGTGCAGCAAAGGCTCCAGCTTACTCTGTGCTGTTCGCCATGCAACCAATGCATAGATTGCAGAGGTGCAGCAAAGGCTCCAGCTTACTCTGTGCTGTTCGCCATGCAACCAATGCATAGATTGGTCATGCCGATTTGGCGTTACGCTGATTCGGCGTTACGCCGATTCGGCGTTATGCCGATTCAGCGTTACGCCGATTCGGCATTACGCCGATTTGGCGTTACGCCATTTCGGCGTTACGCCATTTCAGCGTTACGCCATTTAGGCGTTACGCCATTTCGGTGTTACGCCGCATAGATTGCAGAGGTGCAGCAAAGGCTTCGGCTTCTCTGTGCTGTTCGCCATGCAACCAATGCATAGATTGCAGAGGTGCAGCAAAGGCTTCAGCTTCTCTGTGCTGTTCGCCATGCAACCAATGCATAGATTGCAGAGGTGCAGCAAAGGCTCCAGCTTACTCTGTGCTGTTCGCCATGCAACCAATGTATAGATTGCAGAGGTGCAGCAAAGGCTCCAGCTTGTCTGTGCTGTTCGCCATGTAACCAATGCATAGATTGCAGAGGTGCAGCAAAGGCTCCAGCTTCTCTGTGCTGTTCGCCATGCAACCAATGCATAGATTGCAGAGGTGCAGCAAAGGGCTCCAGCTTACTCTGTGCTGTTCGCCATGCAACCAATGCATAGATTGCAGAGGTGCAGCAAAGGCTCCA